>PVKA01009574.1:9635-67970 GCA_004027165.1 Ctenomys sociabilis | reverse complement strand
TTAAAGAACACTAAATCCAAAATCTCCATTCTCTTGCTGAGAAGATGTGTCTTGGTGCTCAGTGGCTTTCCCGCAGTCCTCAGGGAGCAGCGTGTCTCTGTGTATTCATGTTCCTTGCTTCCCAGAAATAATTTCCAAATTACAGGGGCTGTGAGCTCCACGCAACAGGAGCTGTCTGGAGCCCTCAGAACCGAGTGTGTGGAGGGCACAGCTCTGTGGGAAAATTCCCCTCGATAACCTCAAGCCACAGGAAGGGAGGAGAGGCACAACCACAGCCTGTCCCAGTCAGGAAGTCCTCGGCTGGTTTCTTCTGGCTTGCAGGAGTAGTAAGCACAGACTTGGTGTCGAGGGGGCCTGTATAAAGCAGAACAGTTAAACTTTTACCTCCAGAAAGCCCAGAAAATTTCCTACTTCATTTTTCTTTCCTGAACTACAAATTACAGTACAGTGGTGCCTCGGTTCATGAACGTCATTCCGTGGTTGTGGGGAAGATGACCATGAGCTGTGCCTTGGGTGACAGCACGACAATGGCCCTCTTTCCCAGAATCGTGGGTCAAATTAAGTTTGTGAACCAAGGCACCACCACAGTGTCCTTTTCATGAAAGGTTATCTTTTTTTCCTAAATGACATCTTGACCATCCTAGGTGAGGCTGGGATGTATCTAAGGGCCTTTCAAATCTCTCTAGAGCCCCTCTTTTCTTTAAAAAAATGTATTTGCTACAGGATCTCACCATGAAGCTCAGATTCATAGTGATCTTCTTTGTTTTCAGCCTCCCCAGTGCTGGAATTACAGGCGCATGTCACCATGGTGGTGGTGTGTCATGAGGTACCGGGAGCTGAACCCGGTCCCTATCCTTGCCAGCCCTAGAGCCTCGCTTCTTTGAGTTCCCATGTTGCCATGCTAGCTGTGTTGTTGCACATCTCATATCCCAGGGCTTATCACGTTGAGGAGACTACATGTGAACGCTTGCAAAGTCTTCATTTCATGATGTGAGACCCACTGCGAACATACAAATGTTAGCTATTTTTATTATTTTCCCATGGTAATACTTCTTCCTGTATTATCAAGCTCTGAGTCACAATTCTCTTACCAGTATATCAAACTTTATTCTTAGAAAGTGTTTAACATTATGTTGTTAGTAGTATCTGTGTTATTTGATGTTGTCATTCTCCTAAAGGTATGTGCATCTTCCCATTTATTTATTAATTAATTTTTTATTTTTGGTGGGTAATGGGAATTGAACTCAGGACCTTGTGCTTGCCAAGTAGGCACTGTGTCACTGAACTATATCCTCGGCCCTGTTCAGTTTATTGTGGCAAAGTGAAACGGCCCTTCCCTTATGGAACAAAGGTTGATAAAGTCTTTGGTTTTGGTAAATTGGTGGGAAGGGATGATGGTTTCCCCATTCATGTCTTTCTCTTTTCACATGGTTCCTTAAGGCAGAGACTTTTGGCTAAAGACATTTCTTCTAAGCTTTAAATGCCCACGCTATGACAATTCATTTCATTTTAATTTTTATTATTTTATTTGAAAGAGAAAAAAATAATAAGGACAAAGACAAAAAAAACAACATAAAATAAAAACAGTACAGTATTTCAAAGCAGAAATAGAAAATTAACAATTGTTGTTATACTACACATTTATATCATTAAATTTGTTGCTCAGATTACCAGATATAGATAAGTCACCTAGCAATTCTTCCTTCTACCTTTTTGTCTTCCTGCAGGCTACTCCCATGAACCCTTTCTATTCCATTCCAGGCTGTCGAAAGCTCATGAGTGCTTTCTCCCCACTCCTTTCTTTCTCCAGGTGATCTTGTCCTCACCAAGCTGCAGCTCCGTTTCCACGGCAGGCAGCCCTCTCACAGGCCTTTCCCTCCTTCTCTCTCTCTGGGTCATCCCTGCACTGGAGCACATGCATCTCTGTGAATCTCAGAAATGATTTCGATCTTACTTAGTAAGAGCAGGAGACTGGTGAGACAAGGGCATCCACAAGAAGGAGGTAGTAAAGATTTTTGTACTTTTACTGCTTTTATTCTGTTTATGAAAATGATACATGTTGGCTCTAAAAGTTGGAACAATATAAAAAGTATGAGTGAGAAAGTCTCCCATAACCTCCTCAAGAGGCAACCACTAATTAAAGTTTGGGACATGTCGGTCCGGGTTGGTTTTCTGTTTTCTGGTGTTGTTAAATTTTGAGATATGATGATTAGGTGAACTGGAGAAGAGCTGGTTTCCTGAAACTCTAAAAAAGCCTTTGAAAATACCCAGACCTGCTTTTAGGAATGAGCACGAAACTTCCAATAAAATCTGTTCTTTCTCAAAATAAATATTCAAAATACAGAAAAACAGTTCTTACTGAATGTACCTCTTTACTTAATAACTACCATTACTATAGTATTGTATCACATATTTTCTTAATAAACACAGAGGACTCCAGACTCGGATAAAACAGGCTTCTGTGGCCTAATCCTGAAATTCAAAACATTAAAAATATTATTTCTGTAAGAAAATATGGACCATCCAACACTGGCGTTGTGGCTTAGGGGGAGACAATTCTTCCTTGCAAGTGGATGAGGCTTTCAGTCGGCGGGCAAAAAAGGTCCAGATTTGGAACAGATGTCCCTTTGGTCAGTAGTGAAGAATCCTACCAGCGGACCCGGCTCTGGCCTAGGTGACAAAACTTGGGTCGAGCCCCTTGGCCCTTGCCATGTAATGTTGCAGCAGAAACCACGTGTGCCCCAGAATATTCCATCGTGGCTACCAAGAAGGCAACAAGTAATTTTTGAAAATAGAAAACGGGCTTTTTTTAATTCCATTCAAGTTATTTTAGGAAAAGAGAGTTGATTTTAGGGCTAAAACTGGCAAAGTATAATTAAAGTTCCAAAAGGCAATCAGATTGAAACCTGGAAGTAGCCCTTCACCTCTCAAACGGCCTCATGGGATGTCTGCTCCCAAGGTCACCTTGGTTTGCGAGGGCTTTGGCTTTTATTTTCATGAGCTTGACACAGACCCAGACCTTAATGTCCCTGCCCCCGGTGCCCACAGCTGACTGAGCCAGTGCTTCAGGGCCTGGATTTCAATTCCAGATGCGAAGGAATGTGGGTGAGAGTAGATAACTGAAACAGCCGGGCTTCTCGCTCTCATTTCTCATTGTCCTTCGAAGAGCTTTCATTTAATTTTTTTTTTTCCACAAACTAATGGATCTGGTATCAAATCATACTTCATAATCAATGAGTGCATGAAATGATATAATGCGATAATATTTCTTCTTCCTTCCCCCCCAGCCAAAAGCTGTTATTACATTGATGAGGCTTTAAAATAGAGGAAATAAGGCGGGCATTACCAACAAGGCACCGACCGCTTTCCATTGGAGGTTATAATTAAGGTCCCACTAGAAATGGGGCTGAGTTGGCGGGTATAAAAATATTCCAGTATCTTTTTCTACTACCCATTAAATCACACACCAAAGGAGACTACAGCCCCCTTTAAGATATGAAGTCTGTTAAAGATTCTGAGGTGGTCTCCGGATATATAGATCCCTGAGAAGCACGTATTTATTTTATAGAGCAATAATTATCAGTGCTGACAGCACAAAATCAACGCGATAGCATGGGTGGGCGCAAAACGTGGCTTTGTATGCAACCAAACCCAGGCAACTGTTTCAACTACTCCACTCAGAAGTTTTAAAAAGGAATGCTTCTTTTGGAACTGAAGTTCTTTCTGCTTGGTTTCAGCCCAAAGGTGAGCATTTTTTTGAAGAAGGTTAAATATTTTCAGATGTTTTTGAGGTACACAAAGAGGAAAACCATCCTCTGTTATGCATTCTTTTAGCTTTACCAGGTGATTTTGAACTTTACTAGTTTTATTCAATTTTGAGTCTATATCCTTTCAAAAATTAGTTTATGGAAACAAAAATTCTGGTCAAATCAATTCTGAAAATAGCCACTTTTGTAACGGCTTGGACAAGTGAACTTTTAAAAATAATGTGAGAGGCATGCAGAGGTGAGGCCTAAGTGTAGAAACTCGTCAGTTGGAAATCTGGCTCATCATATGTGGGGAAGATCCAGAAAACAACTTGAATATAAAAAATAGATAACGTCGAAAGCATCTATGGATTGGAAAAATCTTTCAAATTAATCGCCAAGGCTGCACTGGCTCCGCTTTGCGCTTGGCAGCTGTGTGCTTTAGTTGCATTGCTTTTCTTTTCTGTGTCTCAGATTTCATTTGCAAGAAGGCCATGAGGAATGTATTTTAAAAAGTTGTTGTGAGCGTTAAATCAGGAAATAAACATGAAGACTCGAAGAGTTAGTGTCTATCAATGAATGTTTTCTATTAATTACACTGAAAACCACTTTAAGATGAATACAAATAGTCTTTATTTGGGAAATAAACATGGACAACTTCAGTGATCGCTCGGTTCTTTAAACCTCATTTCAAACTCAGTGGATTTTTCTCCTTACCACTTCAGTGATTTCAGGTCATACATCAAGTTTTTCTCTGAAGTCAGTAGAATTTCTGTCAATCTGTAGATAGATTAGGCCATTAGGAAAAGGGGCAGCTTCGAAAACAACATGCAGAGTAAAAATTCTGTGCTCCTCACCAGGCTGTGCAGCTGGAGGCTTGCTCCAGGAAGGATCCATAAGGCTCTGGAAATGAGAGGATGCAACCTGCAGAGACCCTAGACCCTGCTGCCCCCAGGAAGCCCAGCTGGGGCCACCCTGCCACCAGCCTTGCCTAAGAGCCACGAAATGCTGGGATCCTCAGGCCACCAGCAGTTTTCAATGGCTTAATACATTTCCTTGTATGATGCTAGTGCATCCCTGCATTTTCATTTCAGGACTGGCTGAGCCATAGCTCCAGGCCCATCGTCAGTGACTGGTTTGCAGCATACCTCGAGGCAAGCAGACACTTGGTGTTCAACATAAATGAAGCACAGATTTACACTATGGGTGAGTGTTGATTTCCATAGTGTGTATTCTCTTAGGCATAATTATTATTATTATTATTATTTGTCCTTAAACATTATGTTCTTGGCTAGCTTTTAATAAATGAAATACATTTTATAGGGAATTTTTCATAGAGATATAATTTCAGGTCATATATATTAGGGATTTAATTCTTAAAGTTTAAGTGTTTCTCCCAGTTTCCCATTTTGTGACCTACCAATTTACTATTAAGGAGCTCTTCATATCCTTTTGTGTTAGCATAACCAGAAGCACTCCTCCCTAATCTACATCTTGCCACAAATTTTTTATCTTGTGTGTGTGTATGTATAGCAACAAGGATTGAACCCAGGAACTCACACCTGCTCAGGATGTCTTCTAACACTGAGCTGAATCTTGGGCCTACTTGTTACAAATTTTAACTTCCATGTGACAGAGTGTCTTAAAGTGGGAACATGCTTGTAAACATGTTTATTTTGCTATCAAAAGACAACAAGAAAATAAATTTCAAAGGTAGATCAGTGTCCCAAATTTTATAGTCTTAGACTTAATAATTAGCAACAGTGTCAATCCTAAGAAAACAAAAGATGAAAATGTTTTTGTGTTTGTGTATTTAGTACAGGGTCTATAGGGTCTCACTACACAGATGGGCGTCATAGTGATCCTCCTGTTTTCAGCCTCCCAAGTGTGCCTCATCATGCCTAGTCTCATTCTCTGTCTCAGCATACCCCAGGGGCAGGGCCAGCACAGCACACTGGGGATTGAACCCTAGTGCTCATATCTGCCTAAGCAGGTACTTTAATCTGCAAAAGATGAAAACTTGTGATAAAATCCCTTAGATGTAACAAGAAGCACAGTTAGCATGTATGACACAGAAACCCCAGCACAAATCACACATTTTGGCTGCTGAATGTGGCTGTAATTATGTGGCATATAACAAAGGGTTCCATGGCTTCCCAAAACAGAAACATGTATGAACCAGACCCGAAGACATGGAGTGGGTAAACAGCTTCACAGACAAATAAATTTCACTGATTTTTTAAAAAGCAGTTTTTAAATTTTCAATTTTATAATCTTTATGAATGGATACAAATTCTTAAAAGAAAACAAAGAACAAGAGTCAGTGTTGTAAGTTTAATTCTACGAAACAACATATCAACATGTTCAACAAAATTATTGTCTATGTTTTGGGGTACTTCTTTCAGATTCTAAATCTAAATTCTAACCAAGCAAGTTAAAACTAATCTTCAAAATAGAATGGAAGGTAAAATAGCATAGGGAGCTAGTTGGACTATTCTTTGTGTACATTGATAACTATAGTTAATTTTTTTGTTGTTGCTGTTTTGGTCTTTTTGAGGCAGGGTCTCAACTATGCAGTTCAAGCTGGCTTTGAATTCACTTTTTAGCCCACACTGGCCTCAACCTCACAGTGATCCTCCTCCCTCAGTTTCCTGAGTACTGGGGTTATAGGCATGCGCCACCACACTTTCGGATAACTATGTTTTGTTCTGTTCTATATTTTAGGGAATGGTCTACAGGGTGTTCACAGTCTCACTACTAGATTGGACTCCTAATGATTCTCTTGTTTACAGGCTACCAAGTGCTGGGATCATAGGCATGTGCCACCCACCCAGTCTCGATCGCCTTCTGAGTGTGCCCTGATGGCGTGGCCAGCACAGCAGGCCCAGGAATTGAACCTGGGCCCTTGTGCCTGCTTGCAGGCACTTTAATCTGCTGAGCTATTTGGCCAGCCCCCTACAGTTTTTTTTCAAGAAAAAAACAAAGAGAATATTTATTTAATATAGAAGACTTCAAACAAGGCAAATACACTAAATTCATAGTAAAGTCTCTTAAGTATCACATATTGCATAGAACTCCCAGAAGGAATTCGACTGAATTCAAAGGCAAAGATAATAAGGATTACATGTGGATACACACTTGTGAAGTTGTTAGGCAGTACACCATATTCCTGCACTGAGAGAGAAAGAACAGTTACTAAAAACATAAAGAACCAAGAATGTCATTTTTTTCATAACTTGCCATAAAATAAATGGTGTCTTTCTGATTCTCAGCTTGGTGCTGCCATTCCGTGCAACAGGATGATAAGTCTTAAAGCCTTAGTCTTTTTGGAGAATAAAATAAAGGTGAAGGACGAGGGGAATCATGAATAACAATAAATTACAATTATACTTTGTACATCTGGACAGTGATAAACCCTACAGTTTATTATTATTATTATTATTATTATTATTATTTCTCTACTGGGGATTGAACTCAGGACTTGAGCTTACTAGGCAGGCATTTATGCCACTGAGCTATCTCCCAGCCCTGGATAACTATGTTTTTTAAACTTAAGAAGGAGATTGTTTTTTAAAGACACAGTAATTATGATTTTGAAAAATATCTTCATGATCATCTGGGATACCATATATATGTATATGTTTAAAATTTTAAATTTTAGGTCATTTATATTTTCTTAAAAGATGAAACAAAATATAAATAAGAGAAAAAACCCTTGGAAATAATTTATAACCTTGGTTTGGAGAGGACTTTTGTGGTAGAGTATGTGTCTAAAATGCACAAGATCTTAGCTTTGACTCCTAGCACCATACACAATACATATATAAATACATAAATACAAGCTGTAATCTCCATCTAAAGATAATTAGTGTTAACTTCAGCACACAAACATATCCACACTTTCAGTCCCTCAGAGTTCTTTATTTGAGATTTTAAAAGTAGTACGTGTTATAACATGATCAATATTTTTCTGAGAATTGCTTACCTTACCTGACAGTATATAGGGGAGACGTTTTCCTGATCCACTCTATGAAAGCTTTGGCATTTCTTGTTTCTATTTCCTGGTTTCTGAAGGATGCAGAAAGATCTACCTGAGTCTTATTCAGTCACTCTATGTCTTTTCTTTTTTTTTTTAAGTTTGTACTTTTTATTATTACTTTTAAAGAATACAAAATAGTGATAGAAGAAAACAGCATTATACATGATACAAGGTTTCACTAAACAAAGTAATAGGAATCCAATAATGGTTGCTGTATTACACAATGCTATGTGCAAATTAGTTTTTCAGATTACCAGATATAAATGTATAAGTCTTATTAAAAAAAAACAATAACTAAGAAGTTATAAGAAATTCAAGAGAGGAAAAAAATGAGAGTAAAAACAAAAATTATAAGCATTTACTGCTCCTTTCTTTTTCTATATTCATATAATTAGAATTCTCAAAGTAGAAAGGGGTAGGCAATAAATATTTAAAGATTTAAAATTTCTGAGTATAGTTCAACTTATAATATCATATTTCTAAGAAAAATGAACCTTTTGCACAAGAAATTTAAACAAAATCATACAAAGATACACAAAAATGAAGTTGTCCAAAACTTATTATGAAGAAAAACAATGGTTAAAGCATATACATGAAAAATATTAGCTATGGAAGAACAAAATTAAATAGCACCTTATTCCACAATAGAAAGAAAAAAAGGACCAAATGTGTAAGAAACTAGACTACTTAAAGGATTGAAAGAAAAAGAAAGATCTATCCTCTTTGAATTTTATACTTAGCAAGCATATCTTTGAAAACTAAAAGGAACATATTTTCTAGTTATACAAACTTGAAATATTTTAATACCTCCAGATGTAGCATATAAGAAATAACAAAGAACATAACTCAAAAGGCAAGAGAAGTTGCAGTATGCTCCTGGATGAACAATAAAGAGCTCTCAAGTGATAGTTATGCAGGACTATATAAAATATATTAGATGAACTCTTATTTAACAGGTCATTGAAGATTTCCAAGAAACAGTACTAATCTTATGCCAGGTTATACATGTATTACATTTTTTGTTCATATATATATATATATATATATATATATATATATATATATATATATGTGTATATAAAGGACAGGGAAGAAGTAATATAAAGCCAGCATAAAATGAAAACACACTGTTTATAGTTTCTAATACTAGGAGAAGATATCATACGATGTCTTTTATCTAAAAGATAATTTGAATAATTAAAATTCAAAGATACAGTACAAATCTTTTTTGTGTGCGTGTGTGTAACCAGGGATTGAACTCACACCCTTGCACTTGCCAGGGAAACACTTTTTCCACTGAGCCATCTCCAAAGATATAGTATAAATCTTAAAACAAAAATTAAGCAATATTCAGGAAATTAAATACTAATTAATTAAAAAGTAAATGTTTCAAGACAATGGAACTAAGAAAAAGTTTTCATGATAGCATAGAAGTACTAAGAATAAACATAAGATAAATACTGGAATCACAAATAAATGAGCATCACTTCTGACAGTTTGGGGATAGGATATCACACTAAGTTCTACTGTGTTGTGGACATGGATAATGACCATGACACTTACTGGTGGCCAGGTGTCACTTGCGGGACTGAGCTACAGCTATTTCCTTAAAATTCACTCTGTAAACCATATGGAATCACGACCCATCGTGTGCAAGAGAAGTCCATTTGTAGAGTGTGCTGATGGAAATATTTTGCTGCTGTACAAAAAAGAATAACTGAAAGACTATTATTGTCTACCTCTTATTCTCCTGTTTAAGTGTTTACCCTATTTGGTGGGTTCTTTCCATTCTTCTTCATGGGGTTGTAATCATTTTGCTCCCTCTCTAGAACATCATTTAGTAGCCTGTATAGGCTTGGCTCTGTCATCATGAAATTCTTCAGTTGTTCTTTGTCATGGAAGTATTTTCCTTCTCCATTATACTTGAAAGAGAGTTTTTCAGGGTGTATCAGTCTGGGTTGGAATTTGTTTTCTTGCGAGACTTGAACTACTTTCTCCATGCTCTTCTTGTCTTGATGGTTTGTGAAAAGAAATCTGCCATTATTCTAGTGGGTTTTCTTTTAAATATGATCTGTTTCTTTTCTTTAATGGCTTTTAGTATATGTTCCTGTGCTGAAATTCTGGGATCTTGATTATTATATGTCTGGGAGTGGTTTTAGTTGGGTTGATGTTATTTGGAGTTCTATATGCTTCAGTTCCCTGAATGTCAGATTGTTGCCCCCATATTTGGGAAGTTTTCTGCTATTACTTCTGCCCATATTCTTTTTATATCATTTGTATTGACTCCTTCCTTGTCATTGATGCCTATTAGTCTCACATTGCTCATCTTTGCATTGTCTTGCAGATGTTGAATTATTTTTTTCCTGCATCCTAGTTGTTTTTAAGAGCTCTCTACTTACTTTTTCACTAGCTGCAATGGTGTCTTTAAGGTTTGAGAGTCTATTTTCACTTTCACTCAAATGGATTTGCCAGTTTGTGATTGAGGTTTTAATTTCCTGTATATCAGTTTGCATCTGTTTCATACATTCTATTTTGTTCCCATATTGCTTATTCAAGGGTCCCATCATTTTTATATTGTACTCTTTTTTTTTATCAGTGTATTCTTTAGAAGCACTTAGAACTTCTTTGATTATAGTTATCACTATTTCTTTTACTTCAGAAATTATTTCCGATCTGATCTCTTCTATACCTTTCTTCAGTTGTTTCTTTACTTCCAATGCTATTATTTCAGAAATTTCAGGTGTGTGATTTCCAATTTCCTCTATGCTAATGTCTTCTGTAGACTGGGTAGACTTGGGGCTTGAGACTGCTTTTTGTTCCTTTTCTTTGTCATTTTGTATACCACTGACTTTTGACCTTTGGTGTAGAGCTTAGATAGAGTTATTAGCTTAGCACCAGGTCCAGATCTATGAAGTTCAGACTCCTCCAGGTGGATTGGCTTGGGTCTGGCTGCCGTGCTCCACTTGTTTCTGCTACAGCTTTGCAGGTAAACCCTTTGTGTCAAACAGCAAGATGTTCTGCTCCTGAATCAGCTGGGTGGATCTTGCCTCTAGCCTCTTTTCAGGGAGTTCTGCTAAAGGGTTTTCTTTTATTTATACAATTGGATTCTTTTTTCCTCTTGTGAAACTTCTGCAATTTTTTTTTTTTTTTTTTTTTTTTGGTATAACCAGGGATTCAATTTAGGTCCTTGCACTTGCCAGGCAAGTGTTTATTCCACTGACCTACATCCCTGGCCTCCTTTGTGTATTTGATTATCTTGGGATTTATATAAAATATAAATACAACAATGTGTGTGTGTGTGTGTGTGTATGTGCACACATGGTCTCACTATGCAGCTCAAACTCACAGTGATCCTCCTGTTTTAATTTCTTTTTTAATCTCAGTGCTGGGACTAAAGAGGGGTGCCATCACGTTTGGACCCCAGGCAGCGTGGAATGTGGTATCAGAGTTCGAATCCTGGCCCCTCCTCTTGCCTAAACAGGTGCTTAGCCCACTGAGCTATCTCACCAGCCTTAATACAACAATTTTAAGATAGAATAATTTAAATTATAATCTTACAAAAATTTTATACCTTAACTTTTCTTCTCCATATATTTTTCATAAGTTTCATGGTATACCTTTATTGTGGGCACAATTTACATTTGTTTAAAATATTTTTAGTTAAGGACCAACAAGATAGCTCAGTGGAATAAATGCCTGCTTTGGTAAACACAGCGAGCAGGGTTTGATCTCCTGTCTGAATGCCATGCTGCTCCTGCCTCTGGGACAACCAGAATCCAGCCGTGGTGGTGCATATCTGTAATCCCAGCGCTGGGAAGGCTTAAAACATGAGGATCACTATGAATCTGCCCTGTGTAGTGAGACCCTGTACGAAATAGATATAATGAAATAAATACATAAAATTAAATAAGGTATTTTTAGTTACTGTTATTATTTTTGCCTGATAACTTTTATGCTAGAATTAAATGACTAATCTACCACCATTAGTACAGTGGTGATGGCAAACCTCTTAGGGACAAGTGCCCCAATTGCAAACTTAAAATCCACTTATTTATTGCAAACTGACAAGACTGAAATTGAATTTAAATGCTGGGGTTTTGTCTTAACACACATGCACACACACCCCATAGGTTTATCTCCACTGGTATTCTGGGTTTGTCAGTATATTTACCTTTGCTAGTAAGTCTCATGCTCTGATATACTGTCATATTGCTATTTTATATTTATTTTTATTTTTTTCCAACTTGAAGGATTCCTTTTGCATCTCTTATAACATAGGTTTGGAGGAGATTAACCCTCCCAATTTCTCTTTGTCTAACACAACCTTTTTCTCACCCTTTTTTCTCTCTGAGTTTGCCAAGAAGAGTATTCTCATTGGCAGTGTTTCTCTGTCCGCAGTTTGGATATGTCATCTTAACTGCTTCTGGCCTGAAAGTTTCCGCTGAAAAGCCCACTCACTGGTGGTTTCTCACTAACTCAATCTTTAGAAAAGAGCAAAGCTGTAAATGTCGTGGTTCTTGACTTCAGTATACATTGCAACCTATGGCAATCAGAGCAAGACTCCGAGGACCTCCATGCATAACAAGAATCCATAATGGGGATAGGACATTCTCCTTAAAGGTTAAAAGACTAGACATTGACATGCAAGCATTGGAATGCAGTTGTGCCCTGATCTCAATATGAGCGATTCAATATGACTAGAAGATGTAAACAACAGGAGTCACATGGTAAGACTCCAGAAAGAGGACATGGGGGTAGTTCCATGGCATTGGTCTTCCTAGAGATACCGAAATGACAGGAAACAGAAACAAAGGTGAACAAGTGGGAATACATAAAACCAGCAAGCTCTGCACAATAAAGGAAACAACAGAAGGAAAAGCAGTCTACAGAATAAAAGGAAATATTTGCAAGCCAAACACCCAATAATGTTATTAATCTTCAAAATACATAAGGAAGGCCTGGGAGATGGCTCAGTACAATAAGTGCTTTCCTGGAAAGCACAAGGGCCTAGGTTCAATCCCTGGTTCCACCAAAAAAAAAAAAGAAAGAAAAGAAAACAATCAAACAAACAAAAAAAAACCTAATTTCAAAATACATAAGGAGTTCCTATAAGTCAATAAAAAGGAAAAAAAAAAAAAACCTTGGTTAGAAAATGGTCTAAAGTCTTAAATAACCCTCAAATACATAAAAAATGCTCTAGGTCATTAAGAATCTAGGAAGTGAAGTGCAAATCTGAACCACAAGAAGATATCACTTCACACCTGTCAGGATGGCTGTTATTTTTTTTAAAGATAAGCATTGGTGAGGACAGAGAAACTATGACCTTTTTGTATTGTAGATGGAAATGCAAAATGGTACAGCTACTGTGGAAAACAGTACGGAGTTTCCACAAGAAAAGTAGAGAAGGAGCTACTGTCTGATCTGGTAATAACACTTCTGGATAGTTAGACCAAAAAATTGAAATCAGGATCTCTCTTTTTTCCCTGTATTTCAAGGAAGGGTCTACAGGGTGTTCAGGGTCTCATTAAGAGGTCGGACTCATGGTGACCCTCCTGTTTACAGCCTCCCAAGAGCTGGGATTATAGGCCTATGCCACCACAGCCAGTCTCAATTGCCCCATCAGCATGCTGCAGGGGCAGGGCCAGCAGAGCAGGCCCCGGAATTGAACCCCTGGCCCTTGGACCTGCTTGCAAGCTCTTTAATCCACTGAGCTATTTGGCCGGCCCTGAAATTGGGATTTTTACTACTAGTACTCCCACACTCATTGCTACAGTATACGCCACAGCCAGTGTCTGCTGACGGAAGAGTGGATAATACATGTGATGTATCCACACAGTGCAGTGCAGCCACAGAAGGCAGGACAGTCTGCAGTGTTTAGCAGCCTGAAGGACACTATACTCAGTGATTTGGTCATAGAAATACAAATGCTACACAATTCACTTAGATGAGGTGCCTCAAAGTTTAGTTCATAAACATAGAGTAGAATTGTGGTTGCCAGGGGATGAGAGAAGGAGGAGGAGGAAACGTATTTACCTCTCAGTGGGCGCAAAGTTTTAGTTAAGCAATTCAACTATGTTTTAGGATCGGTGTTTCAGTAGTGTACCTATGGAAAATAATGGTATAATGTATCTTCAAAAGTTTAAAAGAATCTTATAAATATTCTTATAACATTAATATAAAATAAAAAGTTAAGAAAAAATCCCCAAGGCTTCCTAACTCTAAGTGAAACTTACATTGCAGTCACAACTTATTTCACAACAGGCAGTTTTGCTCCCCCATGTGTGAGAGATACAGCCAGAAATGAAACAGGCATCATGTGAGGAAAGCAACACGAAACAAAAACCACACTAGTGTTTTAATAAAGAATTTAATAAAGAAGACTGACTAAACAATAGTGAACTTTAAAGCAAAAGGTGAACATTAAGGTAATGAAGATAAATACTTTCAGGGAACAACTATGACCCATATGTCTGGGCGAACAAAGAAAAGAAGTAGATTATCAAAATCTGCAAACAAACTGGGCATAGTGGGGCATGTAATCCCAGTACTCTGGGAGGCTGAGGCAGATGGAGCACAAGTTTGAGTTTATTCTGGATAACTAAGTGAGTTAGCAAGGTCTTATACCAAATGAGTAACAAAAAGCCTGGGCTGTGGCTTAGTACAAAGGTCCTGGGTTTAACCCCCGGTACCACAAAACAGACAAACACCAAAAAACATTGCACACTTGGAGGAGCCCTATGAATGGGACCTCCACAGAGCAATTGGTTACCTGCTATGACCCCTATGAGAACAAGTGATAGGTCGGGGTAGTTGGTGATAGGTTGAGATATGTGGTGATGGGTTTTGATAGGTTCTGATAGGTTTGTGATAGGTTAATCTAGGGATAGGTGGTGACAGGTTGTGTGTGATAGGTTCAACTAGGTTGGGATAGGTTGGTAATAGTTTGAGATAGATGGTGGTAGGTGGTGATAGGTTGGGATAGATTGGATAGGTGGTGACAGGTTGTAACACCCTCATGATAGGCTGGTTTCAGCAATGAGGGAACAATCTGGAAAGTAGAATTCAACTTTAGCACTTAGAAAGGACATTGCTGTAGCAGCAATAATAAAGATAGGGAATGAGTTTCTTTTTCCTCCTCTAACCTTTTGTCTCCTGTTTCTTCTGGTGAGAGAAACTACTGGAAAATGAGCTCACAGAAGAGAGGTGGCATTTGCAGAGCCCTAGCCCCAAACTCATGGAGTAATGTACAGGGGGGTGGTTTGTAGCTGAGAGACAATGGCTTAATCCAGCAGGAGACCTCTTGGATTCAATTGTGATTCCTGTTTTGTAGTCATAGGATGCTGAGGAAATCTGGAAATTTTGTTCATTATTAATAAACAAAGAAGCCCATGCAAAAGGCAAGTGGTCTAAGTAAGCGTATGTTCATGATATATAAATGAATGTTAGAATCTCTTCTTAATGAGGAAATCTATTCATCTGACAATAGACAGTGGCTGCTTAAGTTATAAAAAATTTCTTGATATAAAAACTTAAAACCCCAGAAATAGATATGTTATATTCTGTACAAATTGAGGAAAGTTCATATTATGTGACTTGAGAATTTGAACATTGGATCTAACTTTACATTTTCTAGATACATTTAGACCCAGCCACAGACTGATATGAAATGGCTGAGGGATATTAACATACACTATAATCTGTATTAGTCAGCTTTTTCACCCTGAAACAAAATACCAGACATAGACCATATAACATACAAAAAGGTTTATTTTGGCTCACGGTACCAGAGGTTTGAATCTGTTATGGTAGGGTCCAAGGCAGAAACATAATGGTAAAAAGCCATGACAGAGGAAGATATTCGACTCTTGGCATTCAGAAAAGTAGAGAACAAATAAAGCCAGAGAGAAGGGTCCAGAAGCCAGAAGTAGTCTTCAAAGTCATGCCCCATGATCACCCAAACACACTGAGATCCACATTCCACTGTTCTCTCAGACATCTCTCAAACCAATCAAATTGACAATAAGGAAAAAATATCACATGTAACAAAGGCTGCTTCTGTTTTTCTACTTCCAGTGTCTTCTTTGAAGTCCTCATTAAAAAAAAAGACTATAAAAAGAGTCATCTCTAAACCATGCCTACACAAAAACAACCAATCACTTGAGGAAAAAAAAATATACTGCTCATAATAATAGTATTTTTTCTTTAAAGTTTTATCTTAGTGTAGTTGCCAAATAGAGCATTCATTTACCTTAGTGCCTTTAGGGTGCCAGAAGTATGAGGTATATGAGGCTAAAGAGATAAATGAGACCCTGCTCCTAGAGGATTTATGATCCAGTGGATAAAGATGAGCGCTAAATTGCCAAGGTGACGCTGTAGAGTCAGGAAATCATGAAGAGGCTGGGAGTGGGCAGCTTTGCCTCTGGAGTGGGGACAGTTCCAGAAGTCTCCACAGAGGAAGGGACTCTGGAGTCTCTTTCACACTTAACCATTTCGAATGCGCAGCTATCTCTCAGGTAGACAGTGCCGCATGCAAATGGCCTCTATCAGATATCTTCCTTTCAGCTCTTGCCTCCTTTTTCTTGTTATGAGGTTCAGATATTGTGCATGGAAACATCTTAGATGGTGCTGTATCAGCAGGAGAGAAAGATCAAAACCTGGCTGGCCTTAACACCAGAAGAAGGAAGAAAGAAATTAGAAATATGGATGTTTCTGCCAAGAGGAGCAAGTTTTCCTGTTGTTGGTTTGAGCAAATTCCCGCCCTCAATTTGTTGGCATTGATAAAATCAGCCAAATCAAGCTAAGTTCTTGAACATCTGACTTTGGGATTTTATAATGCGCTATTTCCTCTTCAGTATAGCCAATCACATACTCCTTTTCCATGTTATTTTAGCCATTAGGCCTTTGGCTATATAAGGTGCAAATTATACTATGCAAAAGCAATTTTAACATGGGAGTTAATCCAGGTTCCATTTATTTTCACCAAGTGCCCACTGTCATCAGAGGATATTGAGCTGTAAAAATGTTGGTAGAACTTGGCTTGGAGTTAAAATACGGCAATAACTGAAAGATATTTTAGGGGGAAATTCAATCACAAATATGTGGGCTTTGAGTGGTTTGGATTTTTGGACAATTCATTTGAGCATGGATTGAAGGATATGTCTGGAAGTTTTCCTGCTGGTTTTCATGAAGAAACGTATAATCAGCAGCTTAATTTACATTTTATTAAAATGTATAAATTAATGTTTTATTACTTCAATAAAAGATACATTATAAGTACTAACTATATCCTATTACAATTTGAGCCCCAGCCAGCAAGAACTGCTTCAATGAAAGGGATTAAATCTGGATACTAAGATAATGTTTTATTGAAATAAGAAATTAGAATAGTGATGTTCAAATGATTCATGGATCTTCTAAAAAATATGTTAATATACAGATTCTTCCTCCTGTTGAGTTTCAGATTCTGCTGGTTTGAGAAAGTTCCATGAATCTACATTTTAAACTAAGGTTTCAAGTAATTCTAATAGAAGTGACCTTGGATCGCACTCTGAGAAAGGGGTCATACAAATGTCTTTGTTTCAAAAATTTTAGTGTCTGTAATTTCTTCATAATAATGGAAAATATAGAAAAAATGAAGCCAGTGAAAGGCACAATAATTAGAACAACTCTTTAGACACCCTTATCACTGGTTTCTAGTAAAAAAAAAAAAAGATTTCCCTAGCCAGGTATGATGTTCATCAGTGTGCAACATCTTACTAGCTTTCCCCTTCCTTTCCTTTCCTCTCCCTCCCTTCTCTTCCACTCCTTTGTCTTCCTCTCCCCTTGCATTCCTTGCCCTCTGATTTTCTACCTTTTTTAATCATTGTATTGTATCTACATTATGAGCATCTGTAGATACAACATCAGAAAGCGTTACTCTTGAAAAAAAAAATCTAGGGCGGGCCGAATAGCTCAGTGGATTAAAGCACCTACAAGCAGGCAGGGGGGCAGGTTAGACAGCAATTCAAACCGGGTGTGGTTGCACGCCTGTAATCCCAGCTTTTGGGAGGCTGTAAACAGGAGGATCACTATGAGTTTGATCTAGTAGTGAGACCCTGAACACCCTGTAAGACCCTTCCCTAAAAGTACAAAAAAAATCTAATGAAATCTTATTTTTTCTCATATATGACTTAGTATATTTTTTCTCATAGCCAGCCCTCAACTTTATTTTTTGGAGACAGAGTCTCACTAGGTATCCCAGGCTGGCTTTGAACTCACCATAATCCTCCTGCTTCAGCCTTCCGAGTACCAGGATCACAGACATGTGCCACCAAAATTGGCACCCTTTTTATCTAAAATATAATACTTTTTCTAAAAGTTGTTTGTGGATTGGTGATATTCTAGGTTGATTTTTCTTATGTTCAAGAAATTTCCTTTAAGTGTACAGATTTATGTTATCCTTCATTTCATGAAAATTTTAAGTACAATTTTTATTATTTTCTCCTATAGCTTTAATTTTTTGCTTTAAACAGTCCATAGAGAATGGACTTTTATAATTATTTATTTACCTTTTTTCAGTTATGTATTTGGTGCAGAGTCTCACTACACAGCTTGGACTCATAGTGAGTCCGTGCACCATCATGCCTGGAATTGGTGTCCAGATCAGTGCACCCTGGGGCGGGGCTGGTGCAGCATGTGGTGCCAGGGATCGAACCCTGGTCTCTGTGCTTTGCTTGCCAAAGCAGGTGCTTAGTCAGCTGAGCTATTTTGCCAGCTGTTGTTTGGAAGTGTTTTAAATTATAGTTCTCATCGAGTTGTTATTCCTCTTTTTTTCCTTCATAATTCAGATTTAACCCATCTCTGTTGCCTTTCCCTAAGCACAAGTAGTGGGCTTTATCAAAGAGATGGGAATAGATGGCCACTGGGATGTTTTAGAAATACCTCCTCCAGGTCCATGCGTTGCCAGCCACTAGCACCATTAGGAGGTAGTGAAACCTTCCTTTGGGTCTAGAGGAAGGAATTCAGGCTACTGGGGGTGCCCTCAAAGGGATATTGGGACGTTGGCCTCTGGCTTCCTCCCTCTGCCTCCCGCTGCCATGAGGCAAACAGAGCTCCCATGCCAAGCCCACGCGCCATGAGGTTCTCTCCACTGTCACAAGGCCCAGCAACCCTAGACAGAAAGCTCTGTAGCTGTGAGCCCCAGTAAGAACTTTTTGCCCTGCCAATTTTTTACTGTGGATATTTTCACAGCAATGAATAGCTGATCAACACATCTTTATTTTTATAAGATTTGTCTCCTTCATTCCTTTTGCTTTTTGTTTTATTTCTTTCTCTTGCTCCTGTTTCTCTGCCCCACTTAATTGATCCTGTTTCTAAAAGTTTCTCTTCATTGCGGTGATCTGATCAGGTAGAAATCCTAGGTTTTTGTACTTTCAAGAGTTCCTAAGGTCCAGGCTGCTTCAGTACCAGCAGCCAGATCCTGTGAATCGGGTCCTGGGAAAGTCTCCTCTAGGACTCTCACTCAGCTTCAGTAGCTGTTTTGAAACTGGCTTGAGAGGCTCTCTGCAAAGCACCTGATGGTGGATTTCAAGTTTTCCTCACTGGCCTTTGTGTTGGAGGCTGGGCAGAAAGATCTAGTCATCTAATTTTCTACTTTCTGTAGTGTGTTTGGTTTAGCAGTCTGGTGTTTTGTCTGCTGTGGTTGGGCAGGACTCAGCAAGTTTCAGAAAATACACTGCTTAACCCCTCCTCCATCTTCTGTGATTTATTTATTAATTTTGCAGCATTGGGAATAAAACCCAAGGAGTCCCATGAGAGGCACATGCTCTACCAAGTTACATCCTTGGCTCCATTATTTGTTGCTTTAGGTTTATGAATTCTACCTTCTTTTTTCAAATAAGTGTCTTAATTTTTCCAAGTCCACATAAAAATGAATAAAATTAATGACCATCATTTAATTGGGTGCTTAGTTCATTCTAAGTATTGAATGTTTTCTGAAATGATGTTTAAATCCTTATAATGACCTTTTTATGATAGCACTCATCATGGGGAATCTAACAACCACTAGAAGAAGATATTTTATGATCATTTTTGAATAAGGGATAGCGGAAGAGAAGTGAAGGGTCTGGTCCAGTTTGAGACAGGCTGTTTCTAAGACGGCCCCAGTAGTCCTTGACACCTGTGTGTAAGCTCCTGCATAATCTCTTCTCCTTGAAGGTGGGTTATGCCAAGGGATTGGCTTCTAATTAACCGAGTACAGTGTGTATTGAACTGTGTCTACACTACCTCTGCGATTATGTCACAAAAGGAGTGGCTTGGGCACCTTTTTTCACTTCTTTGCTTTCACACTCTGACAGACGCTGGCTGTCGTGTTTTGTGTTGCCTTGTGGACGGGGCCAACTAGAAGGAACCTAGGAAGACCTCGAGCCCACAGCCAATGTCGTAGTCAGCTTTCCAGTGGGGAAGATATATGAGATCATTTAAAAGAAGAAAGTTTTTTTTTTTTTAATGTTGTTGCAGGATCTCACTATGCAGCTCAGACTTATGGTGATCCTCTGGCTTTCAGCCTCCCCAGTGCTGGGATTACAGGCATGTGCCACCACACCCACAGTCTGGCTGGCTCAGCCTGCCCTGGGGGTGGGGCTGGTGTGGCACGTGACGTGGGGGATCGAATCTCAGCACTTGCCTCAGCAGGTGCTTTAATTTGCTGAGAATGATGTTTTGTGGCTTAAGCTTTCAGAGGCTCACGTCTAGTCATTGTCCTGCTGCGCTGGGCCTGTGGGGTACTGTACTGCACATCATGGCAGGAACATATGGTAGAGGAGGTCAGGAAGTGAAAGGACAGATGGGAAAGGATGGGCATCCCAGTATTGCCTTCAACAGGCTGCTCCAGTGAATCAACTTCCTTCTGCACCCCTCCTACCAAAGGCCCCCATGGTGTCACAGGTTAGCAGCTGCCCATGAGATTCTGGGGGACATTGTATAAGCGTCAAGCTGTTAGGACCATCAAGGGAACTGAGGCTTCCCATCCAGCAACCTGAAAGGCACTGAATCTTTCCAGCAACTATGCAAATAGCTTGGAAGTAAGTGGATCTTCTCATATGAGGCTCTGAACTCAGCAGCCGCTCCAGTCTTGTGCAAGATCTTGAGGCAGAGCTGCTCAGCTAAGCTGTATCCAAATTTCTGACTATAAAAACCTACAAGTACTAATGTTTGTGATTCTAAACTTCTAATTTTGGGTGGTAACTTGCTATGCAGCAGTAGATAACTACTGTATCAGTCAGACAAGTAGTAAATGGTCCATTTGGCCTGAAAGTCAGGAAGCTGATTCCAGAGCCAGTATTCTTTATCTCTGCATAACAATGACTTTTATTTGCCTATACTTTTGTGAGCTATCATTTCTATTTCATGGAAACAGTCTTTTAGTTCTTTATATCTGGTCTTCTTTCAATGAAACTTTTCTAACTAGAACTGAGCAATTATTTTCCCAAACTGGAGAGTGTCTTAGTTACTTTTCTCTCCTCCTGGGACAAAATACACAATGTCCCAAGTTAAGGGAGTAAAGGTTTATTTAGCTCACAGTTTGTAGAGCTTTCAGTCCATAATTGGCTGGCTCCAAGGCTGGGTGGCATAATAGAAGGGCAACAGTTCAAGGTGGCAGAAGACAGCAAAAGCAGGAGCAGAATGAAGTGGGGGTCAAGGGGTACAAGCCTCTTTTCCTCCCTAAATTGTAAGCAGCCTACCTGCCCTCATGGGCACACTCACACTATCTCTATGCCCTCCTCTTGCACAGGTTGTGTACAAGGTGAGGACCCTGGGCCCTGCTGAGGAACTTGGTTAACCTTCTAAATTTCTCAAGCTGACTCAATGAACAACCTTCTAAAGCATAAGGGCATGTTCTCTATACACTAGGATGTAGAGCTGCTGGGTTACTTAGCTTCTAGACTTCTCAGGCAGACACACTGTATCAATCACTATGGATAGTATGTCATTTCTTTAAATCACAGAAGTTTGGAATTAGAAGTAATCCAGGGGCCTGGGAATATAGCTCAGTGGCTTAAGTGCTTTCCTGGCAAGTGCAAGGTCCTGAGTTTGATTCCCCCCATCCCCAGTACCATACACAAAAAAAGAAGCAATCTAAAATCTCTTATATTCCAAGTCAGCCAGCTCTAGTTTTTATAGATGATGAATCAGATCCTTGAAAATTAAGTGACTTGCCTAAAGAATTACTAAAAGAATAGGAGTGAAATCCAAGTTATGATGGGCTGCTTGCTGGTACTGACTGATAGTTCTATATGCCTGTAGCTCACCACTATTTGGAACCCATAGAAGACTAAATGTAACTCCCATTTATTAGTTGTAGAAAAACACAGGTCCTGAAAGGAATAGTTGATGGATAATAATTAGTGCATTTTTACCGTAGTGTCACATCTCCCCCAAATGGGTCAAAAGCCTGTGTTAATCCAGTGACTGTCCATCTTCCAATGTCTTAACCACAGCACTGGGTCCAACATGGCAACTTCAACTTATGTTGAAGGCCAAGTGCAATCTATTTGTGTTGGCTGTTTGAGCTGCTTGTTTAGAAATATTTCCTGAGCTGGAGTGGAAAAGAGTTATGACCAACTGGGGTTGTCAGCCGTGAAAGGAGGCCAAGGGCATGGCAGAGAGTGTGTGATGTGCTTGCCCATCGGGATTTCTGTGGATTTTGGTTCTGGTTCTTTCTTTGATGGTCTACCCTCCTTCCGCTATGAGCCACTCTTCCCACACAAGCTGCCCAGGAAGGCTCATTTTCAATTCTCCATTGGCCCTATTTTCTGGAATCGATTGCTTCTCATTTGAAGTGAGATTTAGCACACAAGTGACGTTGGTGGAATTTACCTTATAACTGAGTGCGATGTTGGAAGCCCAGCCAGGTCGCACATCCTTGTGGGCTGGATGCTGCTATGGCTTTGTAGTCTTTGTTGTTGGCCAGCTTTACAAATCACACTGCCAGCAGGCTGTCAGTTCATAAGAAGAGAAAATGCAGGGAGGCACAACTTTGCACTGTTTTCTCTGTCGTCTTTTGCGAAAATATTCCATTTTCCTACATCCTAGGAGGTTATGAGAGTAAATTTACATGTGAGTGTTAGGCTAGGAGTACAAAGGTCACAGGATAAACTATTGCTACTGTAGATCAAAAGCACACTTCACATGGGCCTTGCAACCTGGACAACCAGAGAAGGTGTGAAGCTGGGGCAAAAGTATCTCTTTGGGTGGTAGTCTCAACATAGTGGCATTGCTGCCTTTTTCTTTGTGTTCTACCCTTATGGCAAAGGCTTGTGTTATGCATTGTTAGAAAACAGAGTGACTGGAAAGAGTTCCTTTCCTATTATTTTGTCTACTCTTCACTGCCTTCTCCCATATTGACCCATTCTATTCTCTCTTTGGTGCTTCATCTTTTCTCTGTTGTTATTTAGCATTGGTACATTGAAAATCCCAATGGAAGGTTTATTTTTAAGTATATATATATTTAAAATAAAGAAAACTTATTCAATTGAAATAGCCGGGCGTGGTGGCGCATGCCTGTAATCCCAGCACTCAGGAGGCTGAGGCAGGAGGATTGTTATGAGTTCGAGACCAGTCTGAGCTACAAAGTGAGCTTAAGGCCAACCTGAACTGCATAGTGAGACCCTGTCTCAGAAAGACAAAAAAAAAAAATACTTGAAATAGTAAGAAAATTATCAGACTTCTTTCTGCTGGAAAACCTATGCCTTCAATCTATGGAAAACACTAACTCCCTCTTCTGATAGAAAAGCAATGAAAACATGATAATGACTTGGTCTTTCAGTTGTATAATTTGGATGAGTTGCTTAGGCTCTGTGTGTGTGTGTGTGTGTGTGTGTGTGTGTGTGTGTGTGTGTGTGTGTGTGTGTATGAAAGAGAGGGGAAGAGAAAGGGGAAGAGGAGAGAGTGAGTGTTCAGATTGAGCATTTGGAACTTTCATATTATAGAAAGGAGAGACTGAGCTAGTGAGAATTCCCTTTCCTTAAACCAGAAAGAGTCAGTTTGAAAGATAATTTCTCATAAACATCTGCTTGGCAAGCTCAGGGTCCCAAGTTTGATCCCCAATACACAAAAAGAAAAGATGATTTTTGTTTTTTTTTTAAAGGTAGAAACTACAAGAACACAGGATCTGTAAGATCCTCCAGCCTCTGACATTTTATGCTGCATTTGCACAGACTCCAGTGGTCTCAGACAGGAGAGGAGGCACGCATGGTGACGGGCAGTGTCGTTTCTGCTGCTGTGTGTCTGGAGTTGAATCTTATCCACATGCACAGCAGGGCTCAGCCATGCCATCCTTTCAAGGACCTGCCTTTCGATTCTTTTCTCAGAAATGAAGGCAATACCCAGCACTCTGTGAGGCAGCGGGAGTGGGTGGGGTGGGAAGTATGTGGCCATTGTAGGCAGTTTGGTGGCGTGGCAAGTTTCTGTCTCAAAATAAAAAATAAAAAGGGCCTAGGGTACAGATCACTGCAGTGGACCTGGATTCTATTCAGCATGGGAGGGGGAAGCTAACAGCTGTCCCAGTCTCATCAGATTGGGATGGAAACCAAGAGAGGTAACTAATCATGCTAAGCAAATTATAAATTTTCTGTATGCAATTGTGTGTATTTCAAATAAGCTTTCTCATAGAACAAACTCTTTAGGCACAAAAACCAAACATTTTACACTTCACTGCTGTTCTACCTTGGCACAACAGGGGAGATTTATATAATCTTTAGAGCATTCACCCAAGACCAGGCTCATGTCTGAAACACACAGTACCATAATATTGTTTTGTAGAGTTTTGATAGAAAGTTTGAGACAAGAGTTATAATAGGGGGTGAGGGTTAATGCAAAAGAATGCTTTTCATGGATGATACTTTTCTGAGCATCAGTGTTTTCATATATTTTATACATACATAGGAAAATTTTTATTTTATTTTTTTTTCTTTGAGTCTTTAGGGCTTAGTTTATTGGTCAGGTAAGGAAAGGGACTGGGTCAGATGATCGTGTGGATTATTTCCACTTTATTTTTTATTTTATTTTTTTGGTGGAACCAGGGATTGAACTCAGGCCCTTGCACTTGCCAGGCAAGCACTTATTCTACTGAGCCATCTCCCTAAATGTGACTAACCTGCTTTTTTTTTTTTTTTTTTTTTTGGTAGCAGGGATTGAACTCAAGACCTTATGCTTGCCAGGCAGGCATTTAAACCACTGAGCTATCTCCCCAGCCCCTAATCGTGTGGATTTAACATCAATAATTTGGAGTTTGTTCCCTGTGATGGGGCACTGTGACCACTATGACACTCCTCTCCAGCCATTTCATCAGCTGCACATTGAGAGGAGAATGGTTCTACCTTTTAGTTGCCTTTAATTCTAAAGAGAGTGTTGTAATTCTTTCTACATAATTTGAAATGGTTCCATAGCTTCTAATTATAAAACAAACTAATTCTAAAATGTATGTTTTTAAGAGCTCAATTAAATGTTGGTAAGCCCTCAGCAGGCATTTTCTGGGTGCTGTATACAAAGGGGTGAGATGACTTGTCCTGCCTTCAAGAACTCAGACATGGCGATGATGATGATGACGATAACGATGACGACGACGACGACAGTGACAGTGATGGTGATGACCACAGTTGGAATAAATGCCAGAATAACTACTTTCATGAGAACAATCACAATACTGGATACAAAAGTTAAAAACTAAGTCAGCTTGGTGGTAGTGTGTCGGTGAAGGCCAGGAAACAGAACATAGGGGAAATGGGAGCCTGCAGGCTAGGAGAATACGTGGGTGAAGAACTCAAAGAGAGTGAGCAGAGCTGACCCGGTGGGTGTGAACAGCTCAGCACTGTTGGAGTGTGACGTGCAAGGAGAAAGCGAGGTGGGTAGCCAGACAGGAGGCTGCCTGGAGCTTTGTAAACTACTTAACTGAATAATATCTGTCCATATGTTGAGATTATTCAAACATAATTGAAAATCAAAACAGAAAAGCAGTTTTAGTACAACTTCTGGAACTATGAGAAAATATTTAAGTTCAGATCAATGTTGTATTTTGGTTGTCCAGAAACTAATTCAGGGAAACTAAGAGTCCTGGAAAAGAACAGCTGTCTATTTGTCTTTAGCATGTTTCCTGGGGAACTTTTTTGTCATGTTACTGCTAATCAAGCTTTGATGTGATTTCTAACATAAGATGCATGTTGCTAACATAAAATAATACTCGTATTTTGTTTTTCTAAGCATCTTTTCTGAGTTTCTTTATTTTGTAAAGCTGAAGAGTTGAGGGATCTCAGTGATTTGAAATTCTCCCAGTGAACTGTCCTCACCAAGCCTTCGTCCACTAAAAACAATCTATGTAATTGTTTTGGTGGCATCTGACCTGTTCTCATACTCTGGATTGCAAAATGTTTTTTTTTTTTTTCGTGGATGAAATGGAAAGATAAAAATGAAGCGCACATACTTATGAAGAAAAACAAAAGATCAACTACTACTATTGAAACTCCGGTTCAGTTTTTGTGGAAAAAGCACACAACTCAGGAGTCATGAATTCAAGATTTTGCTATTTATTTCCACTCCAAGAAGCATATGCTATTTTACTTATCTTCTAAAAATTAAAGTTATGCACCCATATGGTTTAAAGAATCGAATTGTTTTGGAAGAGTCATATAAAAAAAAAAAGTATTGGATGCCTTCCCCCCACTTCCTGTTTCTACAGGCAAGCACTTCCAAACCTTTTTGCTTGGTGCTATTTTTACTTCTATATCCCCAAATAACATGTATGTTGCTGCTGCCTTATTTCTAAAGAGTTTAGCATCATGTAGTAGTACTCCCTCAGGGATTAGGTTTCTTGATTTTTAAACCATTGACTCCTTGCACATATGAAACTTCACAAAGGTTCACTGCTCAGTGTAATCTGATTGAATTATGTGGGTTGGCTCAGTATTAATGGTTTACACTGTGATAACTATATAAATACTCATTACAGCTCAGTTATGTTACACACTGATTATTTTGCCTTTGCTACGCTTGGAGTTGACAATTGCTATTTTTTTGTGTAGCATATAAGTTGAATAAGCAATTGCCTGGCAAGTGCAAGGGCCTGAGTTCAATCCCCCGTTCTGCCAAACAAAACAAAACAAAACAAACAAACAAAAAAAAAAAACCCATGGTTTTCTATGAACCAACTGCTGGTTATTTATCCATTTATTATTTTAAAATTTTATAGTGTTAGGGATAGAACCACAGGCCTCATGCATGCTACATAAACTAGTGTTGAACAATATCCTTAGCCCATTCAATCAGTAATCTAGCCCCCAAATCCTCACCAACATTCTCAGTTTCCTTTGAATATGTTCACATATTTTAAGAATTCTATTTAATATAGAAGAAGTCTCAACCCTGAAGCTTCTGACCTATTCTAATTTGAGTTCTTCTTATATAGTCATATTTCTGCCTGCATAAACTCTGCCAGTGTCATTATGGCAGGTGATCCAACATGGCATTGGGTCGCAAAATAGTCACATGTCACTCTGCGACCAACTTTTGTGATCTTCTTCTAGTTCCAAAATGCTGCTTCCTTTTTTCACATGTGCCAATGACCCTCCAATCCTTTCCTGAAGACATTTTCCCTACCCATTTAAACCCCACCTCTAGTCTAACCTCATTCCTCCTCAAAGCTCCCTCCTCTGCAGGTCCCTTGTTCCTCTTCAAGCAGCCTTCCTGTGCTGAGCAATAAAGGCCCCTTATATTCTTCTCCTGGATTTCATTTTCACCAACGGAGGAGGGACACTTACAGTCCCTTTGTCTTTATTATACACCGGTTCTTTTGCTTTCCCTTGTATGCTTTCATCTTAAGTCTTATTTTTCGTGGTATACAACCTATGGTAGGTGTCTTAGGCACAGTATAAGAGTAACAATTTTTTGAGATCTCTTATACCTAATTATAAGTTTTAAGTCTATGTTTGGTTGATACCTTTGCTAGGTATAAATGTCTATGTTGGACATTATTTTCCATTATGCATGATCTTCTGATCTCTGCTGCATCTAGTTGGAAATATTCCTTCTGTGTTTTCTCTGTGCTCACAGGCATGAAACTGAGCACTGTTGGAGAAAATCACAGGACAAACAGTTTAATCTCATTAGATTTCTGATGATCAACATCGATTCCACTTTTGACAGTGGCAATTCATCCAGACACAAGAGGTCAATAAAAACCCCACTAAAGCAAAGCAAGATCTCTCTTTTCTGTCAAATAACTGAGCTCTCTGCTTCTTCCACACTCTCTTAGCAGACATTCTTGACTTTTCTTCTTTTGGGAAAATAATAGCCATAAATGAGAATTTTCTTGTGTTCTAGAAATGAAACTTGCAGTGGTCTACATTTGTACCTGTTTGCCTGCTGAGTTGTTTCTCCTCTGTTTATGTCTTTTTTTTTTTTCTGTTTATGTCTTGAAATCTATTTTTTTAATTCTCTCAAAGTCCTCTAGGTTTTTTTTTTAATATTCTATTTTGATTGAATTGAATATTAAATCATCTGGATCTTTTCAAGACATTAAAAAAAAGCTCAAATCTCAAAAACCATTCAACCAATAAAGAATAAGCAACCATCCTGGCCCCCATAATCCTTCAGCTAATGAGCTCTCCTCTTCAAGGCCAAACACCTCCCAAAGAAGTGACTCTGCTCCTCATTCATCAGCTATATCCACTCCTTCATGATTCCATTATGGTTTTTTTGCTTAAGTCTCAGTGACCTCCATACAAGAAAATTTTGAAGGTCCAGTCAGATGGCTCATCGGATTAAAATTCCTGCTTAGGAAGGCCAAGGATTCGAGTCCCAGCCTGCTGTTTTGGTCCCGCCCCTGGGGCACTCTGAGACAGTGAATGAGACTGGGCATGGTAGTGCATGGCTGTAATCCCAGTGCTGAAAGCAGGAGGATCTCTATGAGTCCAATCTACGTAGTGAGACCTTATACTAAATACATTAAAATTTTTTTGACCTTCCTAATTATACAGAGATGATCATATTTTTATTCATGAAATAAGTCTTTTCTTGAATCTATATGACAGAATTCAGCGTTTTTCATTTTCTCACTGCTGTTCGTATCTTCCTTCCACATGATGGTGTGTTCTACTTAACCATCAACTGTTGGAATTTTAAAAAGGTCCTTTCCTCAGTTCTCTTTCTTCTTTTGCTTTCCACAGTTGTCATTGCATATGCCTATAAGAAAATGAAGCATATGCGTATAAGCAAATAAAGAACTCATTTTTCTTTCTGACAAGGTGCCACTGAACTCCAGACCCCCATAATCAGTTGCTGACTGATGTCCCTTCTAGTAGGTCTCCACAGCACGTCATTGTCCACCTGCCTGATTTCCCTCCATAATCCTTCCTCCAATGTAATTCTCTTCTCCCTTAGATGCTCTGCTTATGCTAATCTTTTACAAGTCCACAGAGCTTACAGGCTGAGTGTAATACATCTGAAGTCTAATTTTCATGGGAGACTGCTTGGGTTCAATTTCTGCTTCCATAATGTTGCTGGGTGATGTCAGGTAAATTATTACCATCTGTGCTTCAGTTTTCTCTAGTATGAAGTGACAGCACTGAACTGTGATAGCTATCTACATGCAGGGATCTTAGGATGGTCAAAAAATGGGATGACTCTTCCCCTTCACTTCTTCTGAACCTTCTGAGTTTGAGTCATTTTTTTTCTGAGAAGCCTCACTGACCTCTCTGACTGAATCCAGTTAGTTTATTACAGGCTTTTCTTGTATCATGGATCTCCTTTCTCTAATATTATAGGAACAATTTCATGACCCTTTTATTAATTTTAGGGGTCAGTTGTTTACCTTTCTTACTTGAATGTCAACTCCAGGAGCACAGGGATTGTGTCTTTCCTTGCCCACTCTTCCTTGGGCCTAGCCACAGTGCACAGAACACAGTGGGGTCCCAGTGAATGATTTTTTGACAGAAAAATGAGGTCGACATCTCCAATGGAAGGTAGTGGGATGCTCTTACATACGCCTTTTTGATGTGAAACTAGTGTCTTGTGGAGAATCAGTGACAAAAATTCTCGTGTGAGAAAAGGAACACATGGTGGGGAGGGCAGGTAAGCTGTGTGTGTTCTCCAGTGCATCAGGAGGCCACTGCCAGCAGGAGCGTTCTCTATTCAGCAAGGCAGGATTGGTGAAGATTCTGTCAGACAGAGGCCTGGGTTTGCCTCTGCTCCATTTCACGTTGCTGTGTGATCTGGGTCACATCTGTTCACCTTCCCACACTCTTGGTCACTCATCTGTAACTAAAGCACAGTGCCCACTGTGAGTGGCCACAGTGCTCAGAGTGTCAGGGCTTGCTAAGCTCTAGCTCTATAAAAATTGATTTGCCTTAAGCATATTACACGATGGCCCACAAGCTCGTGTCCATGATAAGACTTGTGCCACACCTAAGCCAGTAAACGACCCTCTGTGTCACAGGGACAGACTGCTGCCAAAGCACTAGCACTAGCACCAGCACCGGCTCCAAAACTGTGATTTTGATCATAAAACAAAGGAGGGCATGAATCCACGTGAACGTGGAAAGCAGGGTTTCCAGAGTTGGGCCTACTTGGTGCCTGAGACCCCTTTGCTTCCTACCAGAGTGCAGGACAGGCAGTGGGAACAGCGGCCGATGGCCAGCAGGGGAGGCCGCAGCAGTGTCCCAGGCGCCAGTGTGGTCGGCTCACCACCACTACCATCACAGTCTTTTGCACCCGCTGCCAGGCCACTGCTGAGTCTAGTCCTTGAGATCACAAAGAAAGGGACTCCACTCTGTTCAAGGAAAACAGACCAAAAAAACATCCCGCAACCCTTCTACACAACAGGAGAGGCTGTTGTCCTTCCTCACAGCTCCAGCAGGCCGACTGCAGGGGTCTGCGGGGTAACTGGGGGTGGGAGGTAAGACAACCCAGCAAAGCCTCGAGGCAGTGCCTGCGGGAGAGGGCCACTGCCCTAGCCTCCAAGCCTCTTCCTCAGGGCTCTGGTTCTAGCTCAGGGGCCGGGCTGTCACTAAGAGTTTCGGGGTGCAGGGCGCGCGGGTAAGTGGAAGAGGACCTAAGCGCACCCTTCGCGGTCCTGCGCGCCTCGGCGGGCTCGAACTCCACGCGTGCCTTACGCTGGAGGAGGCCGGTGAAGCAGCCCGGGTGGCGGAATCTGTCCACGGAGGCGCGCGCGGGTGGGAACGCGCAGGGACGTGCGCCCGGGCCGGGAATCCCGCGCGTCCGAGGCGCGCGGCCTACAGGCGCGAGGGGCTGCAGGGCCGGGTCCCGCGCGGACCGCGGAGGGCGCGCGCGTGCGTACGTGGAGCGCGCGGGGGCGAGCGGGCGGCCGGGCCAATGAGCGCGCGGCGGGGAGGGCGCGGGCCTGGATGGAGGCGCGGGCGGCCCGGCGCGCTCCCTCAGCCTCGGCGCGGGCACTGCCGGCCGCAGCGGGGCCGCGAGCCGGGGCGGGCGGCGGGGGCGGGGGCGGCGCCCGGGGCTGGCATGCGCCCGGGGCTCCGTGGCGGCGGCGGCGGCGGCGGCGGCGGCGCGGGCGGCCGCGGGGGGCAGCGCTAGCGGCGCGGCGCGGGGACCCGGCGCGAGCGGAGCCCGAGCGCCGCGCGCCCACCATGGCCGCCCAGGGTGATCCCGGCTACCTGGCGGCGCCGTCGGACCCGGGCTCCAACAGCGAGCGCAGCGCCGACTCGCCCGTGCCCGGCTCCGAGGACGACCTGGGCGCCGGGGCGCCGCTGCTCAGCCCCGAGTGGAGCGAGGAGCGCTTCCGTGTGGACCGAAAGAAGCTCGAGGCCATGCTGCAAGGTAGGCGCGCCCGCGCCCCGCCGCCTGCCCGGACGCCAAGGGCCGGAGTTCGGGCCCCGGGGTCCGATTCAGGCTCCGGGATGCCGGGTTTCGGCGGACCCCGGCCGTTTCCTCGGGTCGCGAGCAGACCGCCCACTCCAGCCGGGTCCCGCGCTTGTCGCGCTCGCTGCCTGTTGGCGCCGCGTCCTCCCGCGGGGGCCGGGCTGGGGCCGGGCGGCGCGGGAGGCCGGGGGTCCGGGATGAGCGCGCCACCCCTACCCCGGGCCTGAGTGCGGCGGGCGGGTCCCCGTCCCGACAGGCGTGCAGAATACATCTGGGGACCCGCAGGGCTCAGGAAAGTTCCCTGAGCTTGGGTGTCTTTGTCTCTCATAGTTTGGGATCTTTCTTTCTGCAAACTTTTTACGGTAGCTCGGGGACTTTCTAGGGCAGGACAGCTTTAGCCACGTTGGTCTGGAAACGGAGTGAGATTTGTAATCTGACGATTGGAGTGAACGCTCGCGAGGTCCCTTTTACCTTCCCTAAAGCGGTTTATGGGTCTATTTGTGATCCTCAGTGTGACTGAATTCCACGTCCGTGAAAGTCTGGAGACTAGGCAGTGTGACCCACTGTCATCCCCGAAGCTAGTGAAGAGGCCGGCGTTGGGCTCCAGAAGGGAGGGTGCTGAGGATTCATTCAGTAGCCGGTAGCCTTTATCACGGGAGGACTGGAGTTTTCCCAACTTATTTTTGTTCTTTGGCTTTGTGCATAGTTTATTTTGATTTTTATCAGTCAGTATCTCGCAGTATGGGAGCGAGTTCACCCTCTGTGGCAATGCAGTAGCGTTTTAGAACAATTAAGCAGGTTATTTTAAGAGAGAACAACATGTTTTCCAAAACAATAACTCGGTGGAAACAAATAGCAGGAGTGTTTGGCAAGCGTTTTTGGATGTGCTACAGTCTTGTCTCCCCTGTTGCTTATTTTTATTGATAAACATTCCTAATGCTTGTCCTGTTTCTATTTTTCCCTCCAATTATGCAACTTCTAGGAGAATTACTTCTGTGATAAACTTTTCAAATAAAAGTATTGCAAAACGGATTTAAAACTAACGCCCGTGCTGCGTTTCTGTAACTAATTTTACTTATTTATTCTTGCTTCTTTTGCTGGTTTCTGATTATAAAACAAATGTCAACTTTATGTGGGAGACTGGATTGAATATACTCTTCTTTTTCCGCAGATTTCCAGTTTGTCTTCCAGTTTGTCTATGTGAGTTTGAAATGCTGTGGAGAATTAATAATTTTTTTTTCCATTTTATGTATTTGGTACAAGGTCTCACTACGCAGCTCCGACTTATAGTGATACCTCAGTTTTTCAGCCTCCCCAACTCTGGGATTAATGGTGTTGGCTGCCATGCCGGGCCCAGGGGGCAGGCTGGTGAGCCAGGCAGGACCAGGGTTCCTGAGCTTGCCAAAAGCGCTTAGTCCGCTGAGCTATCCTTCTGGCCCAGAATTAATACTTTTTTTTTTTTTTTAAAACAATAGTATTTTAGGGGCTGGGGAGATGGCTCAGTGGAATAAATGCTTCCCTGGCAAGTGCAATTTTTGCAAGGGCCTGAGTTCAATCCCTGGATGGGCGGGGGGGATAGGATTTTAAATGATATGCATCTTTACTCATGCACCTTTAATGGTAGTAAACTCCGTAGGTATAGTGACTAGGAACACCATATGTGTAACCTGGGCTCTAGAATAACACATTTTCATTTGGCCCACAATGAAAATGGATGAAACATTTTTAACATGTGAACTTTTTTTTTTTTTTTGTCTTTTTAAGAGATTGAGACAGCTCTGCGGGTCAGGTTGCCTTGAGCTCACTTTGTACCCCAGACTCCTCTTGAACTTGCAGGGATCCTCTTGCTTCTGCCTCTTGAGTGCTGGGATTGCAGGCATGTACTATCACACCTGGTTAGGCTCTTTTATAGATAAGTAAATTCATACATCAGATGGTTGGAAAATTGCTTTGCAGTCTTAAAGTTGGTAAAGTTTCTCTTACAGAAGGTCTTCACAGAGTTAGCACTTATTCAGCAGCCTGTATGTAGTGAAATGTTTAGTTCGTGTGGGACACAGTACTTTTAACTTTCTGAGAACTAGGCTTTGAACACATTTGACAATAGGACCCAGGGAACTGGGTACCAGGTCATTTTAGGCTCTGTGTTTTCAACTACCATGTTTGAAAGAATGGGATTAGTTTTCCAAACCAAACATAATCATATGCCTTGATGCTTCAGACCTGGTTTTAAACCTTCCTGGGATCCTGAGAAGGTTCCCCGGCCTTGCCTCAACCTCAGTTTGCTCATCTGCAAAGTAGGCTAATATGAGACATTTTTTCTTAGGGTTTTTTTTTTCAGAACTATATAATGAACTCAGGCCCTTGCAATTGCAAGGGAAGCGCTTATTCCACTGAGCCATCTCCCTGGCCCTTAGAGTTTTAATAAGCATGGAAAGAGAGCCAAATTGGTAAATAATAGCTTCATAAGTATCTTTTTTTTTCCATTTATGTATTTGGCACAGGGTGTCACTATACAGCTTGGACTCATAGTGACTTCACTTTCGCTAGCGCTGGTATTACAGGTGTGCAACACCATACCTGGATGTGGTTGCTGGCTCAGGGCGTCCTAGGGGCAGAGCCAGTGCAGCATGTGGGACCCGGGGTCTACCCTGGTCCCTGTGCTTGTGAAAGCAGGCCCTTAGTCCCCTGAACTATCTTGCTGGCCCTCATTTTCTTTTATTATTAAAGTTTTTTTTTTTTTTTTTTTTTTTTTTTTTTTTTTTAAAGATAGGGCCTTACTTTAAAGCCCAGGGTGGCTTTGAATTTACTATGTAGCCTAGTCTGAACTCAAATTTGCAGTGATCCTCTTGCCTCAACCTCCAGAAACTAGAGGCATACATCACCACATTGATTTTTTTTTGCAGAACCAGGGATTGAACTCAGGCCCTTGCACTTGCCAGGGAAGCACTTATTCCACTGAGCTATCTCCCCAGCCCCTACACTGATTATTATAGGCATACACCACCACACTGATTATTAAACTCTTACATCAACAATTCAAGTGATTACCAGTGTGTACCATGACTTGTGAGATATAAAATATACTTAATAAATGGATTGGGGAACAGAAGGACTTTTCAGGTTCATAGTTACAGAGGTAAAATAGCTAAAAACTAAGGTAGCAAGATGAGTCAAATATTGTTAAATGTTTTGGGGTGGAAAATTTCATTTGAAAAAGATCAAGTAAAGGATATATTTTGTTAGGTTTCTAATTATTGTACATTTGGATTAGAAATTTATCTTAGTCTTAAAATACCATATGTGGTTTTCTAGTTGAAATATGGACAAGTAAGATAGTTGTCCTTTAAGTCCTAAGAGTGCAAATTGGTGCTTATAATGCTTGGAATTTGTTTTCAGAGAGACTGTCCTAGGGGCAAGTTAATGTTTAATGTCTAATGTTTTAATGTTGTATTTTTATTAGTAGAGAAATTCTTCTATGCAATGGACCAAAAATTCAGTGAGGTTAAAATATGGGCAGTAGGGTAGTAGTCAGAGAAGTAAAATACCATTCTTGGATGGTCACGGAATTCTACAATAATTGGTATATACCATAAAAACCACCAGACCAAGAATGTGGGGAAAATCACCAGTTTTTGTCTGAGATTTCTTTTTGTCTTCTGTTTGTTTAATAACTACTTTAGAACAAACATGAATACTGTCTGACATTTTTTGTTGAACCCTAAATGACAGTTATTGATTTTAGTCAATGATTTTTAAAGTGGGAATTTATATTGAGTTTAGGTTTCTGAACTAACTAGGTCTATTGTCAACCTTGAAATAAATACCATGGACAGCATTTTTTAGTGATAAAATCATTTCAAACTTTAATATTGAGCTTCAAAGTTCACATTTCATACTTCATGTGAGATACCAGTGTTGATTCATGTAAGCTGATTAAAAAGGAGAGTGTTAACCAAGAAATTTGGGAAGAAGCTGAAAATAGTTGGGTGAAGAGAGCCAGAGATAGTCTTGGTGGTGGCAACAGTACCAAGAGATAAATATAGTATTCCTATATTAATACTTTCCTTTTTGCATCAAAACATAGATATGTAACATCAAATTAAGAATTTTAACATAAACGTATATTTTTGAAACAGGGACTCATTCTGCAGTTCAGGTTGGTCTTGAGCTCACTTTGTACCCAAGACTGGTCTTGAACTCACTGTGATGCTCCTCCCTCAGTCTCCTGAGGTTACAGGTGTACTCCACTCTACCTGGTTGTAACATAAATTTTAACAATTCTTTTCTTTTTTGTACCTGGAATCAAACTCAGGACCTTGTGCTTTACAGGCTGGCGCTTGTGCCACTGATCTATATCCCTAGCTACATAAACTTTAGACACAAACATTTTCAAACTTTTGAATCTTTTTGTTTCTACAGACTTTTTGGATCTTTTGTTTCTGTGCAGGGTTGTGGGCCAGATCTATGTTTGAATCTTCAAGTTATCTTTGAATAGGGAGATTTAGAAAATTTATTGTGTGTAGCCCTATTTCAAAATATGGGTGTTAGTAGAAGTTCTTCCTTCCTGAGGTGATTGTGACAGTTATAAGTAAATTATCACAGTGAAGGCCACATAGAAAATATGAATTAATTATGACCATTTGTTATAGAGCATAATGTAAAAAGATAGTTATATTGAAAATGAAAATCGTGTTTACTGGACAGTGGTTATAATGTTTTTATGATGGATGAATCTTTATAGCTATCTACATACTATTATCAGCCTTCCCGATAGGCATGTGGCATGAGTTAGCCTTGGTAGAGGTGGGTAAGTAGAATAAAGCTTCATTAGATATGACTGTGGGATTCCTTTGGCTCATAAAGAGAGGGCTTCTGGTCCTCTTATTTGTATATTTGTTTTTGATTTGGATACTTTCATTCTTTGAATGGTCCTGAGCCATTCTGTTTCAGTAGTGTCACCAAATCAGTTATTCTTTCTTCTGGTTATAGGTTACTCTGGGATTGAGTCATTCACTGGTCTCTAGAAAGAAGCTTTTTCAAAGTAAATGCTCTGTGGTAACATACGCCAACATGTTCTGCGTGTGCACCTGTACTGGGAGCTGTGATAGTCCCGCTGGAGGTGATGGCATGAGCACTGAATAAGAAAATGCATGTGAGGTGCCTGTCCCAGGGCCAGGCACTTGCTGCCTAGCAAACAGCAGTACAACAGCAGCAGCCCCCTCCTCCCATCTGATGGACTAAGATTTTAGAATGCTTGAAAGTAAGCACTTACTAGGTCATTTAGTTTCTTTCTTTTTTTTTTTTTTTTTTTGGCGGAACTGGGGATTGAACTCAGGCCTTTGTGCTTGCTATGCAAGTGCTTATTCTACTGAGCCATCTCCCTGGCCCATCATTTAGTTTCTTCAAAAGTGTTTGAGTCCTTTTTTTTTTTTGGCAGAACCAGGGATTGAACTCAGGCCCTTGCACTTGCCAGGGAAGCGCTTATCCTACTGAGCCATCTCCCTGACCCCATTTGAGTCCTTTTTTGGGGGGAAAAGTATTTGAGTTTTTCAGTGAAAGACTTAGAAAACGTTCGTTAGGGCCATTAGAATTGAATGAGGGCAGAAATTGCAAGGTAAAATTACTTCATAGATGAGTGGAAAAATGCCTCAGAGGTTGGTGGCTTGGCAGGAAGGGCCTGGGGACTTGCCTCAGACCAGTTGGCCTGGCCGTGCTTGGCCCCCTGAGAAGCCTCTGCAGCTGTGCTCTGTGTAGCTGCCATGCTCACCAGCCCTTGTCTCCAGACGGCTTTTGGTTAAGTTGGTCATTGTGCAGTTCAGACACAGCTGGGCAGCTAGAGAGTTTTGTTGTATTGATGGCCTTACAAGCTGGAGTGTATGTGGTGGTTGTCAAGAGAAGTTCTAGCACACAGCAGTTTGCACAGCCCAGGAGCTTATCTTCCCCACCTAATGAGAAGTCTGAGGCAAAGAGTTCAGACTTCAGTAGCTGCTGAACACCAAGGAGTCACCGTGTCACCTTCATCATCTTCAGTCTGGAGATTTTTGTCTCCTGAAAGTTCATCTGTGTTTGCGTGGCATTGCTTTTTGCAATAGAGTCAGAAGTTGCGTCTCCTTTTCCACTTTTTCTATCTGAAATAGGGGAGGAAAAAGGCTGTTTGATTGGATGCCGGGTGATTCAGCTGTTTCCTCAGAGCAGGCAAAGCAGAGGAATATTGTAACCCCAATTCCAAGTGTGACTAAAGGCACAACCAGGACTCTGCACTGCATTGATAATCCTCGGAATTTAGATTGTTTGGTGATAGTTTTATGTACATAGAATTTCCTTTTTAGCGCAATCCAGGCGTAGACTTAAAATCCAAAGAGGAAACGACTTTGATCATCTAAACTTGTTTTCATTTTGTTACTCTTTTTACATATAAGATCTAGGGCATGCTGAATCCTGCCAACTCTGTATCAGTAGGTGATAATCTCAGCTCCTGGAACTACCTTTTATATCTCTATTGTTTTGTCCATGTCTAGTGTTTCATTCATCAAAAATGGCATGGCAGAACACAGTGCCCATCTTACTTTTTATCACTCTGAGATATCTTCTGTGCCCTCCCTTTTGTAGTTGACTGGTTCAGTGTAGTTCAAACTTGCCTTGTTCACTTTTGACTTTTTGCATAGATTGGTCATTCTAGTCCATCCAGCAAAGCTGGAATTTGTTCAGAAGATGAAGTCATTTTGGAGGCAGTTTGATAGAATTATCTTCACGTTTGTGCCATGTCTTTGCTATTTGGAGTTGCCCAGAATGATGAGCTAATAAACTATGCCAATTGGCTCATCCTGCATTTATTCCATCTATTTTAAAATAGAGTTCTCACTTAAAAATGAGTACGATGTGGTGAGTGTACATGCTTGTTTATGTAAAATGTTTAGTAACTGTGAGGGACAAAACACAATTTTAATGCAGACGTATATAGGTTTTTCAGTGTGTTGGAATGCTTTTGGCAGAAACTTCGGTGCTACACTAGTCACCATATTTGATTTTTAAATCTTTTTTGGTACTAGTATTTAGTGCAGTGTCCAAAATTTAGAAAACCATCAGTAGAAACATATTGTGGATGTTATATGTTTCTGCTTCCTTTTCCTACCTACTCATTTATTATTAATGACTGTACGTGATAAAAATATCTATCTATCTATCTATCTATCTATCTATCTATCTATCTATCTATCCATCCATCCATCCATCCATCCATCCATCCATCCATCCATCCATCCATCCATCCAGTATTGTATTCTGTTCCCATTTGATCTGGCGTATAAAAAGGTAATGCTCACTTGCTAGCTATTAGGTAGTTTCTCCATTATAGTAAAAAAAAAAATTAGTCCTCAATTTGAATTGATTGGGAGTTTGACTATATTTCTTCTTTTTCCTCTTCCATGCTGGGAATCAAATACAGACCTCGCAGCAGCAGGCAAGTGTTCCTCCACAGACCCACGTATGTGGGTCTGAGTATTTAGATAGACAAAGTGCCTGAATGTAGGATTTGGAAATTCACCAGTGATTTTATTCTTCTGATTTTTTTTGTGTATCATTTGCTTACTTCCTTTAGTTTTTCTTTTCATTACTATATGCTTACATCACTGGTACAGGACATAAGACACCCAGTTCTTTATTTATTTATTTATTTTTTTGGTGGAACCAGGGATTAAACTGAGGCCCTGGTGCTTGCCAGGCTAGTGCTTATTCTACTGAGCTATCTCCCTGGCCCACCAGTGAAAATTTTGGTCAAAGGGTATGGACATTCTAAGATTTCAAGTCGTTTTTACAGAATTATTTTTTGGGAAACTTTTCAGCTTAGAAAGGGGACAGATTTTTCAGGATATCTGTTCCCTGTATTTGTGACTGACAGACTTCTTATTTGAGGTGAAACTTGTGATATATTAGGAGCAATTATGTTGCCAGTAGAGTTCTGCTTTGCCTTATTGAGGAACATTTATGTGTGCTTATCTTACTTGATTAGCATGTTAGTGTATCAATATTTCTTAAAATTTATGTGCATGAAAACCACTTATGGAGTTTACTTAAAAAGGCAAACTTGGAACCTCAGAAAATCCAGTTTCTTTAGGTCTGAGCATAGGGTTAGCAGCAGTTGCAGGGATCTATGTTTTGAGAAGAATCTTGTATAGTTTAATATAGGCGGTCCCAGTGCCACACTTTGAGGAGCACTGCTGGGTTAAGTACTGCCATGTGCAAATAGTCTAACCATTAAAATGAAGATTTTTTTCTCTCTTGGATTCTCTTTATTCTTAAAGGCGGTTGTTTCTCCACATTATTAAACCATCATTAAATATTTTAGTCCAGAAACATAATTCATACTTGTTATCTATAGTAGTTTGTTGTAAGAGAGTTAGGAAGAGCATACACCTGTCTGTGTTCTGGGGAAGAAGATAGATTCATAGTGCATTTGATTTTATTACACATTTCTGTTATGTTCAGTATAATAGGTAACTGCTCAATGTTTTATAAAATAAAAGTACATATTTTTATTATAAAAATTTTTTAAAGTATAGAGATAACTTTCAATAAGAAAAATAGTCAGCTGTAATGCAATTTTTTTTTTTTTCCGGCTGGCTCATCCAACCTGGGGACGGGGCTGGTGTGCCTGTGGTGCTGGAGATGGAACCTCAGTCCCTTTGCACTTGCCTAAGCAGGTGCTTAGACCACTGGGCTATCTCACTGGCCCAGTATACCATTTTTATGTTGTTAATGTCTTGAAATATATAGTGCTTGAGTATTTGGGTGGAATTCACATAGTTGCCATTACAGTATTAGCTATCAGTTTTCATTCAGTATTTGAATCTCCTTTTTTGTATCTCAAAGTAGTTTTCAGAAATAAAAAAATATGGTTAAATAGTAGTACATTTGGTTGAAAACTGCCTTTTTTTTCAGTTGTGTGTGACCTTATGCCAAACATTGTGTAGCTTTTCTTATATAGAGACTGCAGCGTAAGCCACGGTTGACAGTTCTTGGTGTTGACATCCTGTGTTAGACAGCAGAAATCATGTATTTCTCTAACTCACACCTTCTGTCACATTTTCCTTCTCCTTTGCCAACATGTTCAGATATCAAGCTTCTGTTTTCTAGGGTTTATAGTTTACTTATAGTTTATAGTTTGCAACTGTATTGTGATGAAAAAGGTATGAATATGTATTGCAGAATGATGATTCTGAAGACAGCATCTGACTTGGAGCACTTACCACTGGGGGGGCGGTGGTTTGGGCGTCTGTGCTTGTTCAGTTGTCTCAGCCTCTCGGTAACAACCCATGGAATGTATATGCTGTTAGAATATGTTAATTTAAAGCTGTGAAAATTTGAATTTGTAACCTTACTTCTTTCTAAAATAATAGATAGGCTTAGACACCAGCTTTCTCTTAGAGTTGTAGAGTTCACACTCTCAGTTGGTATGTAGATACAGTATCTGAGTTCAGCATGTGTGCTGTACTAACTCTTGAACTTTTTACTGAAATTGGAAACATCTTGTTGGTAGATGCATGGGTGGCTAGGACTTTCAGTAAGAATGCATTCGTTAGCTTTGGTAAAATGTTCTTATTTTCTGTCTTTGTGAAATGATAATAATACCTCTCAAGGGTTATTCTGAAGATTATATGATAAAGTTTATAAAATTGACTCACAATTGGTGTCCTTAAATACTATGTATTTCTCAAATCATCTCAAATGATGATTCTGCTTTTGTTTTTCCTCAGCAGTGCCCAGTGCTGTGAAATAGCTGGACTGTGTTTATAGAATGAATGACCCGTGATGGGTCTGGATTAAAACCCTTGTCCCTTTTTGGCCTGATAGACCTAGCATTGACCTCCTGGAATGGAAACCTAAAGCTTGAGCATGTGCTTGGCTTTGAGAAACAAGAAGCTGTTTTGTCCTGTAAAGCAGAACCCTTTTCTGAGTATGATGGTCTTTTTGTTGTTGTTGTTCTTAGTCCAGATAAGTGCTGGTGAACCTTTAACAGCTTTCAGCGATGCAGACAGCTCACTTAGGTGTGTTTAGGTTCACCAATATTAGTCTAGGGAATATGGAGAATGTTGTACCATTAGTGAGACACTTCACTCTAGTGTTTGAAATGGACATTTTAAAATTTAATTCAGATGAGATTAAAGCTGAATCAATTTTGTCTGTGTCTGATATGGATTAGAATCACAACTTGAAATTTGCAAGGTTGGTACAACTTTTTAATTTATTTAATTTCAAGCTTTGGATTATCTTGTTCTTAGCATAACATATCTCCAAATACTTGTTCACATATGATTTAAGGGATTGATATAAAATAATCCATTCTGAAAAATAGAAAGTATCAGTTCATGCACTGTAGTAGGATTTCCAGAGTTCTTTTGAGTTAAAAGGAAAGTACCCAGTTTTGTCAGTAGAAAGACTAGGGTTTACTAACAAGATGATTTAAAAAGAAACTAAGATGATTTTAATGTACAGTGAGTTTTGTATAAATGGCCAGATATCAAGTTGGTGAATATTGTGTCATAAATTGCTTGGGAATAGTGAGGCAGTCTCCAGCAAGAAGCTGTTGCATATTTTGTAAAGTAGAGTGGTGACCAGGGGTCAGATGACCTTAGCTCATGATGGACTCAGCTCTCCAATGTGCATTATGTTGGCAGGAATTTGTCTTCAGCAGGAGCAGCAGCAGTGAGTGGGCAGAAGAGTGAGGATAGCTGAAGTGTGGTGGGCTCTGGAGGAGTGAGAGCTCACAAGACACCAGACCTGCACTGGGCTCTCAGCCCCTTGGTGGTGAGGTTACAGTGCCCTGGGTTTTGTGGGTTAGGGACTAGCTAATGAAGAGTTCTGTGCAGTGCTTTAACAGAGACTGCAGAGTAAGCCATAGGCGACACTTCTTGGTGTTGACATTCTGTGTTAGACAGCAGAAATTGTGTTTTTCCAACTTGCATCTTTTGTCACATTTTCCTTCTCCTTTGCCAGCGTGTTCAGATATCAGGCTTCTGTTTTCTAGGGTTTATATCTGTCAGCTAAACCACTAGTGTGACATACCAGGGATGTGTGATAATGTTCAGCAAATTAAAAGCTGAAATAAAAATAAAGACATATATGTCCAGCTTTCAAGTATTTCCAGAATTGTTTTAATTGATTACTGAGAACTAACATTTCTTTTTCATAGGAGTCCACAGTATTTGTATTGCCATGTTCTAAGTTGGTTCTTTCTTCATTTTCTATATGTCCTTGTTAAAAGTACCATTTGAAGCAGAGTCAGTGTTTTGGCAAGCATTGTTGTGATACAAGGTCTTGCTACACAGCTCAGGCTGGTCTTGGACTTACTTTATTGTGTAGCTTAGGCTGGCCTAGAACTCACAGTGATCCTTTTGCTTCTGCCTCTTGGGAGCTCTGGTATTATAGGTGTGTGCCACCATACCCAGATGGCAAGCTTTTACTAGCTTTTTAATTACTTAATTGTAATGTTTTAATTTTATTCATTTCTTTTTTATATTTTAGGGAAGGGTCTAGAGGTGTTCAGGGTCTCACTGGTAGATCAGACTCATAGTGATCTGCCCATTTACAGCCTCCCTAGAACTGGGATTATAGGTGTGTAATCCCATGCCCAGTCTCAATTGCTGTCTCAGCATGCCTCAGGGGCAGGGCCCGCATAGCATGCCTGGGGATCCAATCCCCAGCCCCTGCGCCTGGCAAGCGCTTTAGTCTGCTGAACTATTTGGCTGGCTCTTATAATGTTTTAATTTTAAAAAGTCAGAAAAATACGTTTGGCTGAAGTGTTGTAAGAGAAGTGTAAAGAAACATTCAGTTTAATCCAGGAGGATTAATTTGTTTTATTTTTATTTTTATTTTTTTGCAGAACTAGAGATTGAACTTAGGATTTTATACTTGCCAGGCAAGTGCTTATTCTACTGAGCAATCTCTCCAGCCCCTAATTTGTTTTAAATAGGAAAAGAAAATCCAATATTATTGTAAATTTATGGAGCTTTATTTATCCTAGGTAATTAGTAAAACGTCATTGATTACCTCCAAAATTATAATTATTATCAGAAAATGGACATCTGGGGTACATTATGTCTGTAAAGTTACCATGTCAAAGCAATTAAGATTTAGCCAAAAAGATTACCAAAATGATTTTAGTATAAAGGGAGTTCTGTGTGAATGGCCAGCATTCATACTTGGGAAAGTTGAATAGTTTGAGAATAGTGACGCAGCTTACAGTGGGAGGTGCTGCATGCGTTGGTGTTATGGTTTGTGTCTGGTAGTCCCCCCTCAAAGCCTTGTGCCGTCATGGGGCAGGCTTCTAGAGTTTATGATTGATTTACAATGGATTGCTGGGATTATGGGTGTGAGAGCTACCCCTTGCAGGGATGGGTAGCCTGCGTACAGTACAGGGGGTGGGGGGTGCGGGGGAAGAGTCTTGCTCTCTCCACGCATTCCTCTTTGCTCTTGCTGCTTTTACTGTTTTCTACCACCACGAGCTGCTGCTCTCTGCCGTGTGCCACTCTGCCTTGGAGCTGGCTGATTATGGACTGAAACCTCCACAAACTGTGAGAGAAATAAAGCTTTCATTCCTTAATTTTGGGTATTAGATGTTTGTTTCTGCAATGAGGGAAAAGTAACCAAGACTGAATTTGGCACAGGAGTGGGGTTGTTGCTGTGATTATACCTGACCAGATGGTCCAAGAGCCTTTGGGAATGGCTTGTAGGAAGAGTTTGGAAAGGTTGCAAGATGTCACCTGAAAGCATAGCTTTGGAATGCCTTATGCTGTTTTGCACAGGAGATTCTGGTCAGAGCTCAGAAGACCAGAAGGCTGGTAGAAATCCTTCTGGTAAAGATTAGACTTGAGAGGTTTCTGCTGGGAAGAAGGACTACGTTAGTTGTTGGACTCCAGATGATGTGTGTTATGGCTTGACAGAAAGTTTGTATTTTACTTGCATCCAGAGACTTTGCCTGAGATTAAGGGTTGCAGATTGATTAATCTGGCAAAAGAAATTTCAAGGCAGTTCAATGTTGAGGCTATGGCATGGCTTTTGGTGGGGGCTTTTAGAAGATTTATTTTAAGAATCAAGAGCAAAGAGCTTAGCAGGATGATTTAAAATGTTGTGAGTGTGGCCAGAGAGGAAGCTGTAGTAAAGCTGTGGGCTGCAGAGATAGAGCTGATGAGACCCTCATGGCTCTGAAGGGACAGGAGACTGGAAAAGATGGCCTGAGGGCATCACAGGAAGCAAAGTCTCCTCCTCTGCAGCCTCAAGGCTATAAAAGTAAAAGACTTAGCTCTAATTTTTTTTCCCTGTATTTTAAGGAAGCGGCTATATCTCAGTCAGTGTCTCAGCACCCCCTGGGTTGGGGCTGGCATGGCAGGCCCAGGGATCAAATCCTTCAGCAGCTTTAATCTACTGCTATTTGGCCGGTCCCCATTTAAAAAAAAAAAAAATTCCCTGGTAGTACCAGGGATCAAATTCAGGACCTTGTGCTTGCTAGGCAATCACTTATTCCACTGAGCTATCTCTCCAGCACCCCCTAATTTTTTTTTTTAATTCTTTTTTATTTGGTACAGGGGTCTTGCTATGCAGCTTGGATTCATAGTGATCCCCCTTTCACAGCCTCTCCAATGCTGGTTTGTGAACAGAAGCTCTAGCTCAGTTGACTGGTGAATAAATGTCTTTTCTGTATTAAGCCCTCCTATAAAGTGTGGGAGTAGCTATGTTTTCAAATACAAAAATTGTAACAATAACAATAGTAGCAGTAACCACAGCAAAACAAGCTATGTGAAGAAACAAGGGAGGACCGCCTAATTAAAGGAACAGAATAAATCTCCAGAAACTGATTTTAAAGAAATGAAGTTCCACTGTCTCACCCCAGAAAGAATGGCTATCATAAACAAATTAACTAACAACAAATGTTGGAGAGGCTGTGGGAAAAGGGAACCTTTCTCCACTGCTGGTGGGAATGTAGACTGGTGCAACCATTATGGAAATCAGTGTGGAGACTCCTTTAAAAACTAGAACTGGAAATCCCATTCAAGCCAGCTATATCCCTACTGGGAATTTTCCTGGAGGAACTGAAAACATCGTATAGTAGTGATATATGTGTAACTATGTTTATAGCAGCACAATTTGTGATACCCAAATCTTGGAAACAACCAAGATGCCCTTCACATGAGGAATGGTTGAAAAAGATGTGGTATTTTTATACAATGGAATAATACTCAGCTATAAAGAATGATAAACTTGAAGCCTTCATATTTAAGTGGATTCCACTTGAAGGTATACTCATAAGTGAAGTAAACCAGATCCACATGTGCAAATATCATATAGTCTCCCTAGTATAAGAACTCAAAAGAAGAACTACAGATAGAAAGGTATAACACAATTAAAAGGAAAGTGAGAACTTTAGGATTAGACAATGAAGAGAGGGCAAGGAGAAAAGCTAGGAAACATGACAGGGGCAAAGCCATACATTTATACATGCAAGATGGGTAAGACAATGATTCTGAGAAACATCAGCAAGTTTTGAAACTTACAGTTAATTGGTAGGATTCTCACCCTGAACTAAACAAGTGCACTGAAGATAGCAGTGTGTAACAGTAGGGTCATGCTTGGAATGCCTGTCACTCTGGTCTTCTAAATATGTACTTCTTGTCATGACATACTACTTATTGCCATACTGTCTCTCAAATAAATGTTTTAAAAAAAGAAAGGGTAATAAATGAAAAAAAGAGACAAAAAATATCATAGAAATGTCCTGCTACAATGCCTTTTATCGTTAGATTTCTAAATCTCTGTGTAAAAATATCTAATAGTTTATTCATATTTTTAAAAATTAAAAAAAATTTTCTTCATAGTCTGTAGGGAAAATACCTGTTCCATGTTATGCCTAAGATGTTTGATATTCAGAGAGATAATTAGGGTAAACCCAATACTTCTCTTCTGGATGGATAACAGCCTTAGTTTGCAGACCAAAAATTAGTGAAAAAGAAGAGCTACAAGGACAGCCAATATTTTGGTCCTAGCCTTTCAAGGTCCATGAAGAGAACTTATACTGTTGTCTTGGTGGGTCATAGAAGAACTTATACTGTAACATCATGTAACTCAGTTGTGACCCAAGGAGATTATGGGTCCACAGAGGATTGTGATTGATGATGTAGAGTGTACCTAAGGAGAGTCACTTGGACAGAAAACATTCTCTCAGGCTTTCACAGACAGAAAATGGGTCAAGCAATGGCCATGACTCATCCACATGGCTGACAATGACAAAGGATCTACAAGGTGCGGTTCAGGGCTTCAGGACAAATCCTGAGGGGACTTGACTGACATTATCTGATACAAAAGTTACATTTCTTGCTTTATCTTGCTCTTAACTATCCAGCAGAAAAGTATTAAAAGGAGGTATAAAAAGTAAAGCCATATTAACGGGCTGACCTGTAAAAGGCTCAAGTCAACAACTTTTGACATTGCCAGTCCTACAGATAACACACTATTATGAACTACTGGACTATATTGGAATGTTTTGCTGAATTCACACACTGCAATATTTAAATGACAATGGAATACCCTTCTCTGACAAAACTAAACAAAAAAAGGGAATACAAAATGAATGACCATTTTGTATCTGTATATTCAAAATAGTTAGGATAGATATACGGCTACATTCTCTTAATTCAATGAATAAAAATGTTCTACTAGTGTTTGTGGACAATATATCATGTCTTCATCTTGTACAACGAATAACCACTAAGACAACAATATGCAGTGTATTTATTATTGAAACTGTCTTCATCTTGTACAACGAATAACCACTAAGACAACAATATGCAGTGTATTTATTATTGAAACTGTACTACTAATAAATTGTTTTTAAAAAAAGAAATGGCGTTCCAGGAAGCACATGGAAATTAATTAGAAATTGTCTTAACTCAGTACACTGAAAGAAAAAAGGGATAAGAAATATAACCAAACATGAATAAAATTAAAGCATTAACAGTGAGATAGAAACTATAAAACAAAGTGAAGGAGAAATCCTAGAGTTAAAAATAGAACAATTGAAAAGAAATAGACTGAGATCAACAAGCAGAAGAAAGGAGTGAAAAGATCAGCAATTCCTTAGACTTTGAAAATAAAACTAACAATAATCAGTTATTTCAGAGAAGTCCTTACATGCCACAGAAATAGAAAGGATTGTGATAGTTCTCACAAACAGTTACATGCCAAAATATTGGATAACCTTGGTAAAAATGGATAAATTTCTAGGCACTAGAAATCCTGGTGGTTGGACAGGATATTATGTTGACTTCTAATACTATGGCCAACCACTAGGAAAATAGCAAGGTAGAAAGTATTATTATTGAATCTTTGATATAATTCAGGTATAAAAAATAAGATACATAAACAGCTACATTCCCTTAATTTATTGATAAGAGACATCTGCTATAATAATGTCTGTAAATATAATATCATGTATTCGCCTTGTACGATACCAAAACATTATGAAAACAGTTTGCAATGTATTAATTTATCAAATCCGTCCTGTTAAGGTGTCTTAAAACTCTCTCATTGATATTTATACTTCAGTGAAATAAAAAATTAAAAAAAAACAAAAAAAAATCTACCAAAACTGAATTATGAGATCAGATATTTAAATAGATACGTTATAAGGAGGCTGAAAAAAAAATAAGGAGGCTGAAAAAGAAAGCAAGACTACACGGCCTCACTGAATAAAGCTGCTGGGTATTTAAAGAATTGATACCATTCCTCCAGTTTTTCCAGAACATTAAAGAGAAGGAAACTACCGGGCTATGAGGACAGCAGTGTTCTGATACCGAAATCAGACAAGGATATTCCAGCAAGAGAGAACTATGCACCAATATGCCTACAGGATTTTAGCAAACACAGTCCAACAATACATTGAAACGTTATATGTCAGAATCACGTAACGGTTATTTTTGAAGTATAAATACAATTCAGTGCATGGAATTAATACAGTGCTGGTGTGTTAACACAGCGAAGCACTAGCAGCACATGATCATTTAAATGGATGCAGGAAAAGTGTTAGAGAACATTTCCTTCTGTATTATGTACACTAGTAGTGAATAATCCAAAATATCACTTACAATAAGTCTCATTTACAATAAGAATAAAGTACTTGGGAATCACTTTAAGAAGTTGAACACTACAGTACACTGAATACTATAAAACATTGCTAAGGAAAATGAAAGAAACACAAATAAATGGAAAGATTTGTTTCTGATTGGAATATGACACTGTTACATACCCAGTGTTCATATTACTCAAAATGATGTTGCGAATCAGTGCAGTCTTTTTGTATTACTCATGTCATTTTTTTTTTTTTTTTTAGAAATGGGTAAAAATCCATCCTGAAAGAAGTGTGCAGTCTGAGAACATCTAGAATAAAATAATCTTCAGAAACAAGAGCAGCTTGAGTCCTCGTGCTTCCTGACTTCAAAACATAGTTCAAAGCCAGAACCATTAAACAATATGAATACATAAAGAGAAATAATGTAGAGTAACTGAATAGCACAGGAAGTCCAGAATGAAATCCTCATGTGGGCATAATGTTAAGTGACCTTTGACAAGAGGTGTTAAGACCACAGTTTCTTCAACAAATGCTACTGGGAATACTGGGTTTTTGTTCAGAAAATAATATAGACAGATTCTTATTGCATACATCAAAATTAACTCAAAATGGATTAAATACCTAAATATAAACACTAAACCTAAAACTTAACCTTTTGAAGTCCTAGAAGAATAGATGAAAATCTTGGGTGTGACATTTTGTTAGGTATGACATACAAAGCACAGGTAACAAAAGCAAAAGGAGAGGAATAGTGCTGTACCAAACTTAGAAACTTGTACAGCAAAGGAAATAACCAGGGGTTAAAAGGGAGGAAATAATTGTAAACCATGTATTTGATAAGGGTTCATGTCCAGGATATGTAAAGAATGTCTACAATTCACAACTGATTGAATTAAATGGAAAATTTCCTGAAGAAAATAGGCAAATACCTAGCCAGCATCGATGAAAAGATTTTTTTAAGAGTAGAATATTATTATGAGAAAGAAAACTTCTGTCTGAGAAAGCAACAAAAGGGGGTCCTGAGTAAGTTGCCCCATGGATGAAAAGATGTTTTAATGCCAAGTAAACTTCAGTGAAATTAATTCAAAACCACAGAGAAATAGCAACTCCCATGCATTAAGGTGGGCATTATCACTGCAAGACAAAACAAAATAGAAGAGTGGTTGTGGAATGTTTGAGTTGTATACTTTTGGTGGAAGTGTAAACCAATACAGCTGCTGTAGAAAACAATGGTGAGGTTCCTTAAACTATCAAAAACGAAATTACTAAAAAAATTGATACAGAAAATACCACTTCATAGATACATATCCAAAGGACCTGAAAGCTGGATCTTTAAGAGCTATTTGCATATCTATTCTGTTGTTACTGCACCTTTATTTCCATTAGTCAGGAGGTGGACAAACAGCCTACATATAATGTATGCTGTCAATGGAATGGATAAAGAAATATGACTTTAGGTATCTCAGGCAGAATATTATGCAGTCTTTAAAAAGGAAGAAAATCCTATCGTATGGTGCAATATGGGGTAAATCTGGAGGATATTATAGGATGCGAAATAATCCAGAACCACAAATATTGAATGATGGTACTTAACTTACATATTTAAAATAGCCAAACTCTCAGAAATAGAAAATAGGATGGAGCTTGCCAGGACCTGCAGGAAGAGGAGAAGGGGATGCAGAGTCTCAGTTTTAAAAGGTGGAAAAAGTTATAGAGATCTGGTGTGGCACAGTGTACATGTAGTAAGCACTGCTCTCCTGCACATTTAAAAACAAATAAGGTGGTAAGTTTCACATGCTGTTACCTGCTTGGACAGATTTGCCAGATGAAATCTTTTATTTTAAAGCACACGCTGATGTCAAAAGTTTTAAAAATAAAAAGCAAGAAAGATACTTGAAGAGGCACAGCTGGTTCTTCATCTTTTGTTAATATTTTAAAAGAGGGAACATGTTCTGCATTTCATGAGGATGAAAGCATTCGCCCATTGAAACATGAACTGTAGGTCTTTCCTTCTGAGACTTTCATGAAAGTTGGTCCTCCTAAAGGCAGAGTTCTCAGGGGCCTCGTCATAGCATTTACATTTGGACTTAGCATGTACATAACAGAGGAAAGAATTCAGTTATTTTCAAGCTGTCATGTATAAATTTGTTGAGTTGGCATCTCTTTTAAAAAGCAAATATATAAAAAGAATTTTTGCGACTTGAGGTTTAAAAGAGAAGTTCTTGCGTTCCATCGTTAACAATTGTAACAGTATCATGTTCTCACATTTCTGTATTTTTAAAGTGGACCATCATGAGCCGCTCAGCTAACAAGCTCAGTGATTGCTGACGAGCACATTCCTCATGGTTACACTATAATCTTTACCTCTGTTGGAAAATATGCTGCCTTTTGAATGTTTATTTCAGGCTGCTTGGCTTGAAACTCCTCTGTTTAGCCTCAAATCATAGATGTGTATGGATGATCTGTGTTACAAACCTAAGAAGATAAAGACAAGTATACTGTGAGAGTTAAAAAGACACTGCTAAGCATCTACGAGGCCTGCAGAATGGTTTGAAAAGCAGAATTCAGTGCATTCAAATTCTCAATAATAGGTAAACGTGATCCTAGTTTGTGCACACATATGTATGTGTATATACACATAAGTACTTATCTATATGTTATTATGGGTTAATTGTCCTGTTCCCTTCAGTTCAGAAGTTTTAACGTTCAGTGTCTCAGAATGCACCTAATTTGGAGATGGAATCTTGTGTGGAGCTAATGAAGATAAAGTGAAGTTATTAGTGCGGGACCTTAGCCTTATGAAAGGAGAACTTTTGATAGAGGCATACAGAGAAGAAGGCAGTGTGAAGAGACCAGAGAGAAGACAGCCATCCACTAGCCAAAGACAGCATGGCACTTATCCTTCTCTTGCAGACCACAGATGAAGCAGCTTGCTGACACATTGGTGCTGTGTTTACAGCTTCTGGCATTGGTGTAGCCTCCTGGTTTATGCTGCATAGTTACAGCATTACTACTCAATAAGTCAGGATGTACTCGTCTAGCTACAATGCGTGATTAGTCTTTAATGTTCCATAGTATCTTCTAAGTGCTCTTAAGAAGCTAGTGTTCCAGTATTGTAAACAGAGAAGATAAGGTTGACTGTGTTGGTGAAGTGGTTAGATTTGGACAATAGACTCAGGACCTTTGACCCTATTTTGCACAAATAAATATCATACTTTTTCTTATTTAGGAATCTGTAAATTTGTACAGTTTGCAGCAGCACCAGGGTGAGGAATAACTGGGAAAAGTGGACTCTGAAACAAAAACAGCCCACCCTCTTCCAGCAATAAAATAAAAAAAAATCATAAAAGTACATCTATGTGAAATAAATTCTCTGGAGAGTAGAACAGTTGAAATGGCCAGCATCCATAATACCCCAAGTATAAGTGCCATTGCCTTGTGCTCATGTTATTGTCAGCAGAGGTGACAGCTGAGTTCTGTGCTTGTCAAAGTGCAGGGGGCAGAGTCCAGCTTGATACCTCTGCATCCCTGGCAGGTCTGAGTGTACTACCTCTAAACCATGCCAGACCCTTGAGGCCACCAACCTCTGACTTGAAATACTGGAGTTAGTACAGAGAAAGTAGAAAGTATGTGAAAATGTTAGGCATTATTGTCACACGGGTTAGGAAAGGTTCCTTTTTAGGTGAAACAGTTCTGTAGTTAGTTGAATTCTGTAGACTGAGACAATGAAGTTTGTAAAACTGGCCTGGAAAATGCTTTTAACAGTAATTCTTTTTTTTTTTTTTTTTTTTTTTTTTTTTTTTTTTTTTTTTTTTTTTTTTTTTTTTTTTTTTTTTTTTTTTTTTTTTTTTTTTTTTTTGTCTTTTCGAGACAGGGTCTCACTGCAGTCCAGGCTGGCCTTAAGCTCACTTTGTAGCTCAGGCTGGTCTCGAACTCACCAACAATCCTCCTGCCTCAGCCTCCCGAGTGCTGGGATTACAGGCATGCGCCACCACGCCCAGCTCTTAACAGTAATTCTTAAATAAGAAAATAAAAGGAACTATATCATTTTAATGTTAGTATTGGTTACCTTACCCAGTATTGTAGAAACTCAAAATATACTGAAACATGCCCATATTTATACCACTCTTGGACATTAAGGCAGGAAGGTCGCAAGTTCAAGCCACAGCTAGACCATTTAATAAGTTCTTGTCTTAAAAGAAACAAAAAACAAACACAGAAAAAGGGTTGAGGCTATAGCTCAGTGTGAAGACCGTGGTTCAACATCCAGTGCCCAAACCCAAAGGCAAACTGAACCAAATATTATTTAAAAGGTCTAAAGACCTTTTACTAGTGTTTAATGTAATACTAGAAGCTTTGCCGATCTGCGGCGGCCTATCTTTCCTTCTCAGAAGGCAGGCAGACACTGGGGAGCTATGGGGACCTGGTGAGTCCTGTCCTGGCCTCAGCACCATCCCAGGAGCTTCGCTGACTGAGGCCACCACCCCCTCTTGTAGCATAGCCTTGGTGAGTCCCCCATCCCCCCACTGAGAGAGCCTTGTGGAGCTCCAGTCTGCCCTAGTCATCCTGGAGCCTTCCAAGATGAGCTGTGGCTCACCCGCTTCACCATGACAAAAGCCACACTGAACTTCATACAGCAGGAGCTTTGGTGAGCCCTCCCCCACTGTCTTGGGAGCCTTGTTGACCAGTGCCCCCATCCCCTCTATCGCTCCTGAATCTGGGTGAACATTGGGAACTTAAAAATGCCAGAATGAAGGTGCAAAAGGCAATCACACATCTCTAGCCCATGCAGAAAAAGTCCAGGAGACAAAGACATGAATACCTTGGAAGTCACATGCCTGAAATTTCTGATTGATGTGGTAGCAACTGAAGTAAAGAAACAACTGCATCAGGCAGTTGATATTTGTCAAAGAGAAAAACAACTGGTGGTGTGCATAGGCGGCACTCACCAGGTCCCCACAGCAGCCCGGTATTCCCCTGCCTTCTGAGAAGGTGGGATAGACTGCCACAGTTCAGCAAAGCTTCTAGTCTTGCATTAACTACATCAGGCATAGAGTAAATCAGATCAGAAATAGTCTCTCAGGTAAAACAAATGACAGTTCTGAAAGAATTGCTCACCATATCTAAAGGCATAGATAAAAACATGGAGAATAGAAAAATGATGGAAACATTGAGTGAGTAATACAGGAAAAAACTAAACTACATGAAACAGATTCAAATAATTACCTGGGAAATTAAGAATTCCATTGAAAGCTGGCAGAACTGATTGAATGAAACTGAAGATAGACTTTTAGTGAACTTGAAAGGAAAGATCTCTCAAAGATAACAAGGAATTTCATATAGCCTTTCTTGTAGTGTGGATTTGTTTGAGTTTTCTTTTTGTTTCAGCGTATTTATTCCTCCACCTGTTTTCTTTTGCTTAGTGAGACCCTGTCTGAAAAAGACAAAAAAAAAAAAAAAAAAAAGAAGAAATGTTCCATTGTATGAATGTACCACAATTTATTTGCTCCACCTTTGATAGGCATTTATGTTTTTCTCCTTGACTAATATCAATAAAGATGCTGTGAATGTCCTTACATATATTCATTGATAAACAGCTTCTCTTGGGTGTATAGCTAGTGATGAAAATGATATTTGGTAAGAATATGTTTAGCCTTAGAAGATAGTTTGTGATACTGTATTTGTAATATAAGAATTTTCCTTTATTTCTATAAACTTGACAATATAATAAGATAGCTTTTTTTTTCCTTATAGCTATTTTGATGAATATAGTTGCAGTTTTTGTTATTGTCCATTTATTTATTTATGTATTTATTTCTGGGGATTGAACCTAGGACTTGGGCATGCCATGCAAGCACATTACCACCAAGCTATATTCTCAGTCTTTTAATTTTGTTTTTTGAAGCTATTGCCCAGTCAGGCCTTGAGCTTGTGATCCTCTTTGCTTTAAGCCAATTGAGTAGCAGGGATTATAGGCGGGCACTATTGGAACCAGCTGTGGCAGTGTTTCATTGTAGTTTTTATTTGTACATCCTTGCCTACTGGTGAGATTGAACGCTTTTCACATTTGTTGACAATTTGAATAGTCACTTTTGAGCCACTTCTGTTCAGTACTGTGTAATGCAGTCTCACATTGTTCAGCACCTGACTCTAGTGCTTATCTTGAGAGATTGTCCAAGGACATGGCTTGAGTTCTGATATCCACTTCACCTCTGTCATGAGGTAGCATTTATTCCTTTGGGAAGTGGTCCCCACCAGACTCTCCTCAGTTTCTTGATTTGTCCTCTGTTCTCCATTGGATCCTGGATTAGCTATTTTTCACTCTTTCATTAATTTCCCTGAGCCTTCAAGCACATTAAGAAGTTATATCTGCATTTTCTAGCTAACTATAATGACAGGGTTACTGCAGGTAACCTTTAACTTCCATTACTGCAAGTGAAATTTCTTAAACCATTTTTCTTTTAATCAAGTGACTTCCTTGTTTTACTCAGTTTTAAATATTTAGAGGAAAACATGTCATCAGTTATTCACTTTTAGAAAGGCTTTTTAGGGGAATTCATTTGGATTGGTGTTTGTGGTTTTGTCACAAATTATTCCTTGTCACTCAACAAATTTCTTACAAAATGAGCTGTACTTACGTTTTTGGCTTCCATTTTCTGATGTTATTTCTTGACGTTATAGGAAAAAAATTAGGAATGGAGCCTTTAAAGTTGTAGTGGAACTTTAAAGTTATGTACATAGATAATAATAAAACAAGTAAAAAAAAATGTCCTACTCTACAGTAATGGCTTAAGTATCAAAATGTCTGTCGCTTTCATGGAGTTGGTGTAAATTATGTGCAGAGTTAGATGGACATAGCTGTGTTCATCTAGAACTCACAGTGTGTTACAGGGACCTGGGGGAGATGGAGGGAAGATGGCAGTGGCGAGAGCACCAGGAATCGGCTCCCACAGGGCAGACAGCTGCCCTGGCTGAACCTGTCACAGGCTCAGTTTGGGCTACCACAAGGGTGATGCTTGAGGATACTCTGCTGAGTGAAGTAAGACTAGCAAAAAGATAAGTATTGTGTAATTTTTATTATACAGCACAGAGTAGTTGCATTTGTATAGAGAGCAAGTAGCATGGTGGTTAGCAGGGGCGGAGGAAAATGGTGCAGAGGAGGCAGGAAGGGTCGTTTAATAGGTGTGTTCAGGATAAGAGGGAAACACTGCAGCGAGAATAATTGGTGCCGCCTAACAGCCTATTTCCTTATGGCTGAAGTGGTGAATCTTATGCTGTGGATGTTTTAGTACAGTTAAATGCAAAGGAGAATACAGTGCACTGGGAAATCTTTTAGCAGCTCCTGTTCGATGCGTATGTACACAAAGCCATATCTTGGATATGTTACAGCTCCTCAAAGAAATCCTTATTGTGGATTGCTTTCATGTAGTGAAGCCTACTTTGAGAATAGCAGCTGGGACCTGCTTTTAATTTTCACATTTCAAGTTGACCTTTGAGTAGGTCACATTGTCTTAATGTGACATTCAGCTCTTTCAGATGGTGGGGACTTACCAGTTTAATAGGGATAAGTACTTGATTATTTGTAAGCATTTGTTAAAAGCTAATTTTATTCTAGTTTGTAAATTATGTAATGAATTTTTTGTGCCTTCTTAAAATTATAAAATCACAGTTAGAATTGTGGGGGATGTGTATAACACTAGTATTTCTACCTGGAAGTCATTGCTTCAGTGGTTTTTTTTTTTTTTTAGGAGAATGTTTATAAGGGCAATCAAATGATGTATAATTGGAAAAGCAAGTGAGTTGATACAGATTGTTTAGTATGAAATTAAAGGTTTTACTGTAAAATTAATGAGATAATTTGTTTTAAAATCTTAGCTGAGTTATCCAAAGTATCCTTTTATACATTGGGTCATTTATAAATGATGCTTGTTTCACCAGAAAAGTAGAATATGACTAATTTTGGTGCTTGCTTTAGCCTTGGCTTTAAGGTTGTTTTAGTCACCTTTTAGTTTAAGATGTGTGCACATGTGCTATTGTACTACTTTTTTCTTTTAGTTAGATACCTATACTGCCATGCTATTGGAAGGTTGTATACAAGTTATCTTTTTTGGTTGCTTTTGGGGCACGGCCTTGCTATTAGTTCAGCTGGACTTGAACTCATTTATGTAGCCCAGGCTACACTGGACTCAAAGTGATATTCCTGCCTCTGCCTCCTGAGTGCTAGGATTAATGACATGCACCACCATGCCTGATGCAAAATTATCCTTTTAAATGTGGCCTGTATTTAAAAGTATTTATTTTTGAAGCTAAAAACAGAAATTTTAGACTTTGATTTAGCCATAGATTGAATGGAATGCCCATGGCTCATGAGTTGTTTTGTTATGTTAGTGTGACTTTTTTATTGCATGCGAAACTATAAGACTTAGTGTTAGTTTGTGCCTTTTTGTGTCTGAAATTTGCTCACGATCCTGTCTCTTGTATTTGATTTATTAAATTAGCTTGACTTCAAATGTTTTGCTTCATATTTATTAGAGATGTTTAATGGAAATATCAAGCTAATAGGTGCTCCTTTCAAGCTATGTTGGGAAACTGCTGGGAGAGATGGAACTGCGTGGGCGAAGGTTGGTGAAGTTAGTGCTCTGTTGGCTGCTTACACCTGTTTTCTTGTATCAGAAAATTTTGCTCCTGCCAAATTGCATTCTCCCACTAAATTTAACTAGTCGTAGCCTTCCTAGAAGAGCCTTGGTCATGTCTTGTCCCAAGTTCTCAAGTTAAAGTTACCTTCTCCAGTGTCTTCTCGGAAGTGTGCTCTTTTTCCCTTTGGAGCGATGTGCTAATGCCCTGGAGATGTTCTAGAGCCTCTGAGCGCTTGGAGTAGTAGTGCGCCTGGGATGCAGCTCAGTCCAGCTCCAAGCAAAGTCCCCAACTAGCACTTAATCCCTGCTCCTTTGTGGAGCTCAGAAGTCTGTGCCTTTCCTGTAGTTGTTCTAAATTCCTAAAGGTCTCTAAATTGGAGGTAGCAGTGGGTAAGCATTTTTCTCTCCTTTTATCTATTACATTTGTATCCTAATCTATGACTTCTTTTTTGAATCAAATTAAACAATTAATATTGTTTTGGCAATTTTACTAAGGTGGCCCATTATTACCTGTATACTTCAGAGTATTTTTGGGTCTTGAAGAAAGTATTATTATTTTAGCTTATGAATATGGTTGCTGTGTCTCCGAGTGGATTGTTTTCAAATATCAGAAGTCACAGGGTGAGCTGGTAAGTAAGAAGTCAAGTGGCTGGGAAATCAAGAGGTTCAATTTTAAATTTTTAGAGGGAGTGTGCAAATTTTGTTATTGGTAACAAACTGAGATTACCAAACATAGTTATGAACCAGGGCTGTATAAGGGCAGTTTGCCGCCCCTCTAGATAGTAAGTGGGTTGTGACAAATGTGCAGGGTAATGCCCTCCCCCCTGAACTAGCATCTTAAGACAGTCTGCCACCCGAGGCTCTCGCTAGGGAACTTTACCTACTCAACCCTTGCCTTTTGTCAGACTCCTGTCAATAACTGACCTGTTTACT
>PVKA01009573.1:0-67879 GCA_004027165.1 Ctenomys sociabilis | reverse complement strand
CCCCTGCTGGCCTCCTCCCCTGCTGGCCTCCTCCCCTGCTGCCTCTTCCACTGCTGTGCATCCTGTGACCTCCCCATCTTCACACTGGAAATTCTGGGTCAGAATTTCCCAATCCCACTTCAGACTCCTACTTCCAGGCCCTACCAGGATACCTGGTCTCTTGGACCCCATGTCTGCCGTAAAGTGGAAGCAGGGTGGGTCCAGCATAACTGCAGCCTGGATGAGAGGTGCAGCACCATGGGGTGCGAATGGCAGAGGCACTTGGACCTCAGGACCCACGGCACACCCTAATGGGCATGCACACACACAGCCTGGCCTGCACACTCTATCTGCCCCTGTACCATTCACCCTCTCATTTCTGTTGTCTCTGTTCATTCTTAAGGGGAATCTCAGCTCACTAAATCTCATAGCCAATTAACACCTTGTGTTCTGCAGCTTGAGAAACCACTGGACTAGGTATGGAGTCCTTTGAATTGATAAAGTTCCATTATTTTAAAAATCAAATTGTTAATCTGAGTCAGAATCATAAGGACATTGCTTCAGGGACCCAGTGCAGTGTCTTGCTGCCCTCAGCCCCCACAATGCAGATAAGGACTCTGGAACAGATTGCAAATCAGGCTGGGAGGTAATGGGAAAGCCAGAAATGAATGGTCCATCATCCTTTGGGAGCATGTGCCAGGCCATGTGGCGTCTGGCCGCCCCAAGGACACTGCACAGTGCTGGGGTCCCTGCTGCTGGAGTCGCTGTGGATGGACGGGTGCCCAGCTGATGTCCACTGAGCTTTGCCTTCGTGAGCCCTCGCTCTCCAAGAGCATCTCAGAGTGCCCCCTGTCCTCTCCCAGATGTGGCCTTGGCCCAGCGCCTGCTCTGGGGGGCCCACCTGCCTCTGTCACTCTCCACTTTCTGGGTCCTTTCCAGTGCCATGCAGGCGAAGAAGGCTGAGCTGTCTGGGACATTTTGTGAGTCAAACTTCTCCATATCAGAAAATGAGAGCATTTACTTAGGGGTCCATTTGCTTATTAATTCACTAAACATAAATTATTGAATAAACTATTGATAAATTGCTGCAGGCTGACCAGACAGTAGGGCTTGACCACAAGGCTGCTCCACCAGGCAACAAGATCACGTTTAGTGCTGGGCACAAGTACTCAAGTGAGACGGACACTCAGACCCATGTCACATGGGCACACAGACCCATGTCAGAGTCCTCGTCAGAGTTCAGCATCACTGAGGAAAGATGCATTTTTAAAGAAATGAGAAGCAGATCAAAGGGGAAGGCAATAGAGTGGCTGTTCTCATGTTCCCAAGCCTTGCAGCACTGCTGGAAACCTGGCGGGTGAGCTTCTCAGCTCTGAGGAATCAGGCAGGCTGCCTTCAATTACAGGACAGTGGGGGCATTAATAGTAGATTTGGCAAAGCATTGTTTTTTGCCCTCCTCAGAAAAGAATTCACTTAAGAAAAGCCCAATGGGACTGATATTTGCAGCACAAAGCAGCCAATAGGCAAGGAACTGCATGACCCTCTCGCCTCCTGCTTTGGTTCCTGCCAGAAGCGTCCAGGTGGTCTTTCCACCCAGACAGGACCAGGTAGACTAGACGGGAACACAGGAGAGAGAAATTAAGTATCGGGGAGATCCGAGCAGCTTCCAGTACGTTACTGAGAGGTTTGCTTTTGAGCATAATTGCTGCCCATTTCGCAAGCTTCCGGCACCCAGCTGCAGGGGTCAGGTCACAAGCACCTTCGTGTCCTGAGGACCTGTGTGTTCCAATGGGGGACAGGAGCTGGTGCGGCCCTGCATTTTGTGGGCATCCATGGAGCCACACCTGTGATGACAGGGCAGGCGGTTCAGTGATCAGGACCTGGCGGGACCACAGCATTCAAACTGCTACTCCCCACCCCCACTAGCTAAGTGTCCTCTCTTACGGAAAGAAGTTACACCATGCTTACTGCAAGGGTCACTGTGCCTGCCCTGCAGTGTCTACTGGGAGAGACACAGTGCCCAGTGTCCTCACTGGCCATGAGCAGGTGCTGTTGCCCTTTAGGCACATAGCGTGAGGAGGAGCAGTCCCTGCCGTCCGGCCGCCTCCCTTCCACTCCCCCCTACAGCCCTGGCTCCTCCTGCCCAGCTGGGCATGGTGTTTCCTCCAGAGGCCCTGCCCAACCCTCTCAGGCCTGGTTGGGCTGCCACACATCACCAGGAAGACTACAAGCCTGAGCAGAACCGATGAAACCTCTTTGAAGGTGATGCATGCTTATGGCATGCGGAGGACACCTTCTATGGGCACCGTTGTGTTCTGTGGGTCCACATCCTCAAGAGGAGGAGGCCTGGACAGTGGGCCATAGCGAACACGCGCCCTTTGCACACATCTTCAGTCACGTTCTCTCCTCAAACATGAAAGGGAACTGAGGCCACTGATAGAAATCTCGTGTGGTTTCCCCTGTGAGGTGGTGAAGCAGAACCATGCAAATAGCACGCGGCTGCCATGAGCTGTTAGGTAGAGGGGCCTCCTTCTCTCGCTTCTCCCTCTTACCTCCTTGCCTCCCTCCTCTGTGTGTCTCTCCCCCTCCTTCTTTCCCTCCTTCCTTCCCTGCTTCCTTGTGTTAGGATGAATGGTGTGCTTTGCAGTGGTGCTCAGTGCACAGTAAGGCTGGGAGGGTTCTTTCCTGAGAGTTGCTCCCTTTAAATCCCCTTACTGCCAGGAATTGGTCCCCAAATATCCTTCTGCAATTTCACTCACATGTGCAACTGTAAGATCTCAAACCCGAAGGTCTTGTCTCTCGCCTGCTTCAGGACAGAGCAGCACCGGAGCCCCAAGCGCAGGCAAGTCCCGCACAGCCCAAATGTGCCCGTGCTCGGCCACCGGCTTACCACAGAGAAGCGAGCTGCGTGCTTAGGGCCTCCCATGGATTCCTCTCAGGAGATAGCAGGACTGAAACAGCAGCACCTGGGTTGGAGACTCTAAGGGGAAAGCAACACATGCCTTGAACTGCTTTTTAATTGCAGTACCCAGACATGAAAATGTCATTGCCTAATTTGTACGCTTCCTTTTTAGTTATAAAAATTAAAAAAAAAAAAAAAACCAACTTTAAATTGAAAATACTGTCACATGTAAGCAGAGGCAGGGGTCTGGGAGTTGATCCTGGAGCCTGCTGTGCTGGCCCTGCCTCCAGGGTGCGCTGAGACGGCAATTGAGATGGGGCATGGTGGCACAGGCCTGTAATCCCAGCTCTTGAGAGGCTGTAAACTGGAGGATCCCTGTGAGTCTGATCTACACTGTGAGACCCTGTACACCTCTTGTCCTAAATACAAAAAATAAATTCATAATTTTTTTTAAAAAGAAAGAAAATACTGTCACAGTTTTTTGTTTGTTTGTTTGTTTGTTTTTAAGGAGAGGATTTGTACAGCTTGAAATGACACCGTGCAGCAGCAAGCAGGTCACTGCCGACCTGCAGCCTTCCTCCAGGCAGAAGGAGGCCGCTGGGCCCAGGCAGAGGACACGCAGGACTCTCACTGTGTGCGACAGCAGGCTTGCTCCAGGGCTTCCTTACATTCACGAGGAAAATGATTTCGCTCTGTTCTGACCATGAGAACTTTGTATTTCCTGGGTCACTAGAATATTTAGGGAAAGTTATTTCATTTCTAAGTTCTTATTATTCACAGAAGTTAGAATCCCTTAAAGGGTCCTGGGACTTCTAAAATTTTAAAGAATGGTACATATGTAAAACTGCTTGCTGTACAACTGCTATTAAGATGGTGGAATCTGAAGATATTTAGAGTCCATGCTCAATTTTTCGTGCATTCCTGGCATGTGTAGAACCTGGGGTCAATGTGTTCATGAGTGTGCAGGAGCCCTGCCTCTGTGGTGCATGCGTTGGTGGGTGGTATTTGGTTGGATTTTTACTTTATAGCTTTTAAAATTTATAAATCTACTTTAAACTTTGAGACCAAGGAAAACTATACCAAAACCTCCTTTTAACTCTAGAATAAATATGAAAGCTTTATTTCTTTCAAGGGAAATCATATATTTAAGCAATCATTTACGCAATGCTAAACAGGAGGATCACTAAGTTGAGGAAGTTTTACTAAACAGCAGGAAATATGCTCAGAAGGAGGAGAAGTGTGCCTGCTCGACATCCCAGCAGATTAGCGCTGTGTGTAACACGCAGGATAATCTTGCCAACTCTGATTTTATAGAGCTAGCACTGTGGTTTGTACATTTGCTTTATTCATTTTTGCCCTAATTCTTCGATTGTTCTCTGTCAGAAGTAATCAAGCTAAAATCAGGAAACACAGCTTAATTATAGCTGTGCTAAATGGATTAAGAAATGCCAATAACCCTGAGGTTTCTCTTCCCTGGGCAAATCGTGTTCAAGTTGCAGCATAATAGCCTTGTAACTTATTAAAAACAAATTACACCTGTCAAATGATTTGGTGATTTCTGACAAATTAAGCTTATACTGGTCTATGTTCACAGCATAAGCAGAATCCTGTCTGGAATGCGCCAACTCGCGGGCAGCTGAGTCTCTCGGCTCTCTCCACCAGACTTGGCCTTTCCTCCTACCAGTGTTTCTCAGAATTTCCACTGTATGACATTTTGTTTAGGGAGAAAATGACAAATTATTATCAAGAAGAAAAAAACTATTCTATTCTCCACATAAAGACAGAATTAATGGCAAATATAAGCAGTGAAATAATATGTCTAATTTCCCCAGGATTAAACATTTTAAGGATATAAATTTAAAAGAGTTGCTGAGCTCTTGGCTACATCCGGAATCCGAACTAGTGGCGTTTCCTTATTCTAAGAGACTGACTCTGGCCCTCCTTAGTATGAAGGAAGGTGTTGCTCCGCCTGCACAGCCTGAAGGCTCCTGCTCCTCCGTGGATCTTGGACCAAGTTCACAGCCATGCCTGTGCTGCTCAGGAAAATGGAAATGAGAGTACAGGTCAGCTGGGAGGGGAGCGGGGCTCCAGCTGCCCTTGCCTCTGAGGTCTTGGGACCTGCTCCCCTGCTGCAGATGTCGCAGCTGATGACCAGGAGATTCCAGCGCCGTTTGCAGTAAATTCTCTGTGAGCCAAGTGTGCCTCCCCTGAGAAGTCAGCTCCTCATAAGCAACTAAGTCTTTCCTAATTCAGGCTTTGTGGTCATCTGAGAAACCATGAGGTTGAAGCTTTTGTGTTAGTACAATCTGTGGATTTATACATGGAAACTATTCAGAACCAAGAAAATACTAGGCTCATCAAATCAGCTTAGCAAGCAGCTTTTGAACAGGTGTGGACATGTGTGAAGAGACAGGACTGTGCTCCTTTTAAGTGGATTTGCTGGTACAGAATCTGACAGTCAGAACACGCAATGCCATGATGTGGTGTCGGGGTCAGTTCCGCAGGTTGGCACTTCTCGGGAAGGAGCTTGTGCTGCCCCTGCTCAGCGCCGACAGCCTGGCGTCCTGCTCACTCTATTCTCCTTGGCCAAGTATTTGTGAGCCTGTTCCATGAACGTAGTGACCTTCTGCCTTTTATGCTGAGCGACATCAGGTGGTGCTGGTCCGCAGGAACAAGGAAGCCATAAGGATGACTGTGTGTTCAGGACGGGTCTGCGAGCGCATGGGGAGGTGCAAGCACTGTGGGGCTGGGGTTGTAGCGCATGGTTTGTAGGCAAGGCTATGCACATTAGAGTTGTAGCTGCTGGGTGGCTTTGTTTGAGTCCTTTCACCTGTTTTGTTTTTTGTTTTGAACTAATACATGAAACATGAAGCACTGTACCTCGTGACAGTGCTGTGTATGGAACATGAGAAGACCTTCACAGGAATGGAAGGAATGTGCCTGGGGGGCATCCCCCTGGGCAGGGGTCTTGGCTTGCCTGGGTATGCACTCACAGGTCTCCAGGCGGCTTTGTTGCTTCCAGCCCATGCATGTGGATCGAAAGACCATGGCTTTCATCTCCTGCTGTGCTGGAGCAGGCGGGGTGACCCCTGAGATGCAGAGATGCGGCCCCCAAGTGCTGAGCCCTTGAATGGGGTTTTTGGGTATCTTATGAACCAATTCCAAATATCCTTCTTGCCCCTTAGGTGGCTGGGTCCTCGTGGTCCTCTCCAAGCATCACTTCAGGGCTCCAGCTGCAGCAGCCATACCAACTCGAAGGGGCGGGACTGTGCACTCTTTGGAGTCACAGAGTATTTGTTCCTGCTGTAAATAATTCCCACAACTACACACCTTGAGGATACGGAGACATGGGAAGGAGGCGCAGGGTGGCATGGGAGCTTGGCCGAACAAACAGGTGCAAAAGGGAGAGGAGAGAGCAAGTGCACCCTCTGTGCACTCCAGTGTAGGGCCGAGCTCCACCTGTGTGTCACTGTCCAGCCTACAACTCAGGGCACAGTTGCACAGATGCTTATTTGTTAATTTTTTAAAGTTGTTGCATGTCCACCATCTTCCACTACCAGTACTTGGAGAAGAGGCTCAAAGACAGGGGAGGCCAGAGTGCAGGCTCACCGACTGTGCTGTGGATTCGGGGCTTGATCTTGGCCTTGGGATCCACCAGAAGGGCTTTAGCGAGGCTATCCTGGCATTATGGAGATGTGGACATGGAGTGGGGCACACATGGCCGCACTGCCAGGCCACTGTGGATGCGGGGGAGATGAGCTGAAGAGGTCATGGTGTCATTCAAGGTCATCGGCTCTGGAGCAGCTGAAGCCAGGGTTGGATTCTGGCGGTGCCGTGTTTTACAACTGGAGGGTGAAGGGCCTGTTCTGTGCTGCTCAGGTTTGTCAAGACATTCCTGCAACACAACGGCTGAACAGGGCACACAGCACCATAGATAAATCTGAAAAGCTAAGTATCTAAAATGATGAAAAGCCCTAAGTGCCCACAAGACAGAGGCTATGCCAAGGGCTGACCTCAGGGAGGTGCAGGCATGACCCTGGGAGGCCTGGAGGCCACCTAGCATCGGAGGAGAGGGAGATTCCAGGCAGTGATGTGATTTCTGGCTCTAAGCACTGTAAAAATGGCAGCTAGCAAATTTCAATTAAAATGATGTCTCTTCTTTCATAAACAAAAGGAGAATCTTTATGAGCCAGAGAAAGGGTATAGACACATGTAATAAACAATATGGAAGCCATGGCCTTTCTGTCGCAGCAGGGCCTGGCTGGCGTGCCTGCTCTGTGCAGTGTCTCTCACTTCCATCCAACGACCCTTCCTTTTCTAGGACCCCATCCAGTCCATGTTTTGCTTAGCACCCTTGTCCCTCTGGGTTCCTCTTGGCCACAGTGACCCCAGTGTCCTCTAGTCCTTGTCACCCCATGAGAGCTGGGGTTTTGGTTGCCCTGAGTCTTCATGGAATTCCATAGGGAAGGTGAGGCATGCTGGTCTGAGGAACCCGAGGGCTCCAGCTGCTGGGCAGGAGAACTCCCACCAGGCGTGCTCCTTTGCAGCCCTGCTGGCCACTTCAGAAGATGGAGCTGCGTGGTCCCAGCGACCGCACATGCCACCCGGGGTGCTGACCGGCCTGGCTGCCCAGGCTGCAGGGTGCAGTGTCTGTGAGAGCTTCAGGGTGTTTATCCGATGAACACGAGGTGAGGCAGTGATCGCCCCTCTGGGCCTTGGCTCCTCTGGCCATGAGGCAGGAGCCGAGTTTCTTAGAGTAACAAAGTCTGTCAGGACAGATGGACGTGGTGGACCACTGGAAACCTTTGGGTGTCAAAGGTGATTTTTTGTCTGACTTAGGGCAAAACAGTGTATCTGAAAACACTGTCCTGTGGGATCCGTTCCCGTCAGTGCGTGGACCACTCTCAGGCCTGTCCTTTAAGAGCCATGTCCCCAAGTAAGACTGGGAAGCCAACAGCATCACATACACAGAGCACCCCCGGCCTCCCTAGTATAAGAAACATTATCTTACAGGGGCGGCAGATAAAACCATTGTGTTAAGATGAAGCACTTGCATCAGGTTAGTGGCTTCTGGGCGCCACTGGTCCAGGCCCTTGCAGTGACAATGCAGTGCAGTGCAGTCTACGGCAAGTGAAGTAAGCCTGGGCACAAGCGCTGCATAGAGCGCAATAATCCACCCGCTGTTTAGTTCTGTTAGGCACCGGTTACGTAGGTCTTGCATGAGTTCTCAACCAGCATATGGGCACAGAAGGATTTTTGTGAGTGCTTGAAAAGGTTCTGTACACAAATCTCTTAGTACTGAATTTGACAAGTACATACTTAAAATAGCTGCATTTTATTAAAGAAGGAGAATGAGAGTGGAGACACTAATAGCTAATCAATAAGTTCTCTTGATGTGAGGGAGATGCATTATTAATGAGCTGCTAATATCTCTTCTGTCCAGAAGGCTGACAGGACTCCAGGTTCTGGACCCAGGTGGCATCTGGGCCCCAACTGCCCTCTGGCTGCCCTTCCCTGCCCCACAGACAACTTGGGAAAGGCAGTGTCTGCCGTAGCCAGAGGTCTCCATGCAGGGGCCTCTGAGTTAGGAATTGGGGTGTTCATATGGGCTGGGCCATGACCCTAGCCCAGTCTAGATAGAGGGACAAAGCTCTGGCTGCCACCTGAGCAAGTCCCCTCTGGTTAAGGTCCCTGAATAGTCACAGGCCTTGGAAAATGAGTGTGCCAGTGTGGGAGCGGCATCCTGGGCAAAGCAAGCGAGTTGCGTCAGGCTCTGCAGGGCCCTCTCGAGGCAGTAGGTCATCCCTGCCCGAGGTCACTTTTCTTGGCTCAGAAGTCCTGACCATGAAGCACTATGAATCTTACTCTCCTGGTTTCCTAACAGTCAGGATCCTTATTACGAAGTTACACTGATGGAGAAAGCGAGGTCCTCAGTTGCCTCACGTAATCTAAGAGAATAAAAATATCCTCCGAAAATGCACTGAGCCAACCTCATCCTCATCGTGGCAATGAGAGAACCGGGAAAGGCTTCACTCGTGGCACACATCAGGCATCCATGCAGTTGAATGCTTCCAGCCATCATGCCAGCCACTTTCCTGCCAGTGCACGCTGGCGTGCATGTGTGTGTGTGTGTGTGTGTGTGCGTGCGTGTGCTCACAGGCATGTGTCTGCCCGCAGGACGGTTCTGGACTGCAGAGCCCCATCCATGTGCACCCCGCGCTGGCTCTCAACAACCAGCCCGTGGGTTTGCTCCCTTGCTACCATCGGCACTGCTGACATCTCAGGCACGGCCACCCACAGAAGGAAAACCTTTCAGATACATTTGTATATTTGAAAACATAAAACTTCCTTATAACATTCTATGCAGAGAATTCATGATTGTAAAACACTTAGAAGTGGCACATACGTAGTGGTAAATAAATAAAAAGTGAATAACTATTAACACTAATATAGAATTCGTGTGATGCTAGGGCTGGATGTGTCGGTCACCTTGCAGTTGTTGGGATGAAATTCAGCCAACTAAAGCCAAAGAAGAGCAGATTTACTCGGACCATGACTCCGAAAGGCCGAGTGTGTGCTCAGCTGTCCCAAGGCTTGAGCATCCTGGCAGAAGGGCCTCTGGAGGTCAGGAGCGCACTTCAGGGCTGCCTGCGAGCAGCGAGGAAGGGGCCCAGGCCTGGCGTGCAGTGGCCGCCTCCCCGCGGAGCCCCGCCTCCCGCGGAGCCCCGCCTCCCCAGGCCACACAGTAAGTCACTGAGTTGTAAAGACATCCATCAGTTGGTGAGCTTCGTAGCACTGCTCAACACAGCTCTGAGTATCGCTTCTCCTTCACACAAGAGTCTCTGGTGGGCGCTTAGCAGATCCTTACTAATCCCCGCTCCTGCTGCCGCTTCCAACAAGCGCAAACTCACGCTTCCTAGCTTTCCTCAGGAAACAAGTTCCTTCCACTCATTCATTGCACTTTTGTTCACTAAGAGAAACACAGTGGAAGGAGAAATGAAGGAGACAAGACTGACTGAAGCACAGCTCTCCGCGCTCCCCGCCTGACTCGGGGTGGCGCACACCACGCACAGTCCTGCCCCCGACTCCAGGACGCGGGTGCCAAGGCCTCACATCAGCCGCTGCTCTCTAGCAGCCCGTGCACACCCTCTGGGTATGCGTGTGTTTGCTGCTTACTGGTGATGACTGATGTACTATGTAAATGGTTGTTTTGCTACATTATTTAGGAATAATTACATGGGGAAATGACACATTCAGTACAGGTACAGTTTTTATTCAGCTGCTTTTTTTTTTTTTTTTTTTTTGTCTCAGTAACTCTTTTCTCGTTGCTGGGACAAATACCCAACACCCAAAATGAAAGGAGGAAGGGTTTGTTTAGCTCACAGTTACTGCAGGTTTCAGTCCATATTCCACAGGCTCCGAGGCAGAATGGCACATGGCAGAGAGCAGCAGTTCATGGCAGAGGAACAACAACAATGCAACAAAGAGCAATAGCTACAGAAAGTCTGTCTCTGTCTCTTATATTACATTCAGGCTCTCTGCCCCAGGCTGGGGGAAGTACTCACATCCATAGTCCCAGCTGTACTAAGACTCATAATCCCAGCGTTGGATCCACATAATCCCAGTGGATAATGAGTTAATCACAAACTCTAGAAGTCCCCACCCCATGACTAATTGAGGCTTTGGGGAGACAACTTTTTTCTTTTTTTATGTATTTAGTACAGGGTCTACAGGGACTCACTACACAGATCAGATTCCTAGTGATCCTTCCTGTTTTTCAGCCTCCCAAGCACAGGGATTACAGGCATGTGCCACCACGCCTATTGTCATTCATCTCCTCAGCGTGCCCCATGGGTGAGGCCATCCTGCAGGCTGGGGATTGAACCCCCAGGCCCCACTCATGCCTAAGCAGACACTTTAATCTACTGAGTGCTTTTGATCCCACGTTGGTTGGTTGGTTAAACCCGTGGATGCGGAAGTGATGTGTGCTAAGGGCCCATTGAGTGTCCACCGTAATGCACCTTTTGCTTTGATCTCAAGCCAACTTTTGATTTTTCCTTACTATACTAATGCCTAGGAGAAACTGAGCTTTGCTAACTGGTAGCTGCTGATTTACAGGCACAGAGCCAGTTTCCTGGAGCATGAGGAGTACAGAAAGAGGTGACTGTAGTGAAGGTTGGAGAAGTAGGATGAGGAATAGCTTGCAGTGTATCAAACACAGAAAAGATTTAGGGGAGTGAGGACGGGGAGACCCTGCTCTAGACAAGGGCCATTCAAGAGGATGAGCGGGGAGTTCGGCAGCACTAGGCCCTCTGTGCTGCTTGGGCTCGCCCTAGTGGCTTGTGTGTGGCCCTCTGCACTCTTGCCATGTTGGAGTCATGCATTCTATGTCCATCTCCACACAGTGGATGCTCAGGCAGTGGCACAGCCCTGAGGTGCCCCACAGGGAGCTTCTCTCCAGCACAGCAGCTCTCTCCCCTGACCTGGCTCCAGTGGACACAGGGATCCTTTCTCTCACAAACAGAGTGCTTGTGTCTCACGTCGCACACTGGAAAGGCTGGCCCCTTATCTCCCCAAGGCTTTTAGAAGGAACTCTCTCCCTGACCACAGACAGGTTCCACGCAGAGGTAAGACTGATTACCCATTGTGAAATTTGAAAATGAAATGAGTTTATGGAAAACAAAAGAGTATATGGGATAAAACAAGTGTTTATTGGGGCCAGGGAGATGGCTCAGTAGAATAAGCGATTGCCTGGCAAGCACAAGGGCCTGAGTTCAATCCTAGGCTCTGCCAAAAAATAAAATAAAATAAAATGAGTGTTTATTAACCTGCTGGTGCATCTCATTGGAAAAAACTACCCTGGTTTTGTATAAAAACAATATGCAGGGCCAGGGAGATGGCTGAGTGGAATAAGCAATTGCCTGGCAAGCGCAAGGGCCCGAGTTCAATCCCCAGTGCTGCCAATATGCAACTATAGGGAAGGTGGGAAGGAACATATAAGTTCTTATGAATATAAAATAATTTTTTTCTTTTATTCATTTTAATGGGAATGAACATAGAAGTCTTATTAAGAACTTGAAAAGCTCATATGAAAAGGCATATTTTTCTTCCCAGTCTGTGTTTCTGTGAAAGTCTGGAGAGGAAAACTTCTGCATATACATATATTCACCTACACAGAGTCATAAAAGGGCTTAGTAAATTTCCAGTGTGGCATAGGCTCTTTTTAAAATTTCCATTTCCTTCAATAAAACTGTGGTAATGTTCTGCATATAAATAGATTTCATTTAAATGCTTCAAATCTGTCACACTGCTAGCAATAACCAGAAAGCAGCAACAGGAAAAAACTTTCTCAGTATTTAGCTGGAGGCTCGGCCATGAGGGGAAAGGAGCCGTGGGAAACTTAGTTCTGCCGTCTTGGAGGACTCCAACCTGGAAGCTTTTTTCTGACACCTCCCCCCCCCCCCCCCCCCCCCCGCAGGTTACTCTCTTGCCACACACAGCTGGTTTGTGCAAATGCTCCCCTGGGTGGAGGGGACCGCAGGCACCCTTGTCTCTTCCAAGTTTCAGATCCAGCAAAGCCCTCTGTTTCTGGTCTCTTCCGGCTAAATGCCCCTGCAGACATGAGCGGCCTCTGCGCAAGCGCGGAGGCAGATCGCCTTCCTTTGTTAGTTGCTCCCTCTGTGACTGAGGTCAGAGAGAGCAATCGAGGACTGAGCAGAATGGCAGCGGGGACCCAGAACAGGCTGCCTAGGCACAGCACGCATGTCCGTGAGTCTCACTGGTCAGGGCTCCTACCTAGGGGCTAGCTCAGGGCACTGAGTGCGCTCCCTGGAACCCTGTTGCTTCACACCCCCGTTCTAAGCACCCCGCCTGAGGTGCAGTCCATGTTCTGTGCTTGTGCGGCCTGGATGTGGACGGCTTAGTCCATGCTGAGGGTTGCCATGTCCTGCTCAGCCAGCCGGGTCCTGAGGGGGACGACGGGAGATTAAGAGAAAACAGGACAGGTACGAAGAAAGCTGGGACTGGATGGGAGGCAATGTCTCCGAAGGAGGCGCAGCCACAACCCAGCATGCCTGTGTCTTCAGTTATTCACAGTATAAAGGGAAGAGCACATGATGGGGTCGAAAGTGCCAGGGTTGCCAAGAACACAGAAAGTGGGACGTTCTGGGAGCTGTCTGTGCGGAGCTAGCAGGGGGAGCACCAAGGCCAGCCCCTGCTGATAGCAGCCGAGCTGCCAGTCAGCTTGCGCGCCCACCTGCCTCTGGCACGGCTTGCCCTGGGGCCTCAGGCTCAGCTGTCCCCACAGAGGATTCCGAGTGTAAGGGTTCCCATGAGGGAAGATACTGACATTGTAACCACACCACACTGAAGGGGAAAAACCCTGTAGCACTGAGTAGCCAGGCCACAACTGATGTCTTCACAGTTTCATGGAAAGCCTTGCCTTCCCAGACAGCTGGGCTGTGTGGGGGGAGGCAGTGGCTTCTGGCAGGTACTCTCTGAGGAGCCCTTGGGTGACCCCCTGATCGAGGATCGAGTTATCTTGCTTAGCACGCAGGAGCTGCTGCAGGCCTTTGTGCAGGAAAGAACTTCACAGGGAGGATCAGCTGCAAGAGCTCTGACAGTGCCTGGGGCAGAGCACAGGTCAGAGAGAGCTCTCCTCGGCTTCAGATAGACTGAGGAGGGTACCTGGCCAGGCCAAGCTGTGAGGCACAGCCCCACAGAGGGGCGGCTGAGACCGATCTGTGCACCTGTCTGTTCTGCTAAGGGACACGGCCCCTGTCACTGAGAGAGGCAGCTGTGGCTTCTCTCCTGAGGGCCTATCTTGATGGATCTAGGGGAAGCATCTTTTAAAAAAGGGTTCAGAAAAACAGCATTCTTAGTGTCAGCCCTGTGGTCATTGTGCACCAGAGGCCAGGGCTGGACTCCACACCCCTGTCTCCATCAGGCTCCTGTGCAATGTGTGTGCTTTCCTGGAAGCACCAGCTTGGGCAGTGCTGAAGGAATGTTTATGTGTTCATTCTGATCCTGCCTCTTAACGCAGAGAGAACAAGCTGGTGTGTGTGTGTGTGTGTGTGTGTGTGTGTGTGGAGGGAGGATGGTGTGTCACTCCAGAAAAGAGCCAGCTCCCAAGCTGCTGGGACTCCTTCTGCTTCCTGCCACTTTGGAGCAGTCTGTCAGCAAACTGAGCACATCACAAAGTGGAGCAAGAGGCAGTGCAGCTCAGTATTAGAAGGCACTGGTTACTGCCCCATGCAAACGCTCGGTAGGGTTTACCTTGTTTATTTTGTTGGGAAGTGGCTGAACATATGTAGATATCACTGATGAAAGGTGCTGTAGGGAGAAAGAATGCTCTTCTTGGAGTGTCAGGCTCTATTTACAGATGTACAATTATATAAAGATACCGTTTTCTGCTGCAGGTAAAAATGGAAAATCTGTAATGATGAAATTCATCATCAGAGATGATAGAGACCTCTTTACCAAATCTTTAAAAGATTTAGTGATACAGTTTATTAGCTTTATACAAGATATTTTTAATTCAGCATCTCTAAAAAATATTTACATTTTATACAAAAACATTGTTTAAGTATATTTGGGGTTTTTTCCCTCTCTCTCTTTTTTTAGTCTTTTTATTTATTTTCTGGTACAGAGTCTTGCCACACAGCTCCAACTTGCAGTGGTCTTCTGTCTCAGCCTCCCCAGCTCGGAGGTTATAGGCGTGCACCACCGCGCCTGGCTTTGGTGGCCAGCTGGTGGGGGCCGGCATGGCATATGGTAGCAGAGATTGAGCCCAGGCCCTCATGCTTGCCAGGCAGGCTCTTAGACTGTGGAGCTATCTTCCTGTATTGGGTTTTTATATTTCAACTCAAATGCTCAGTTTTAACTTTAAAATATTCCAACTTTTCATAATTGTAACTATGTCTGAGGCACAGTGTGATGCTTTGATTCGTGTACACATTTAAGTAGTCAGATGTCTAACATGTGGATAGAAGGGGACTGGTCTGCAGAGTCTAAAGAAGCCTGCTGCAAGTGACCCTGGAGTACCTCCTCTCATTTAGCTGCAGTGACTGTCCTAATAGTAGGACACTCACAGCACTAAGAGCACTTACGTACGTAAACTGCAGAATTTCACCATCTAGATTTTGATTATCATACGGAGCTCACCTTACAGGGTTTAGCACCAATGAGGACCTAGAAATAAGTCCATGTTCCCCAAAGTTGCCCGTCCCTTACCAGGTGCCGTGGAGCCTTCCCTCTAAGTCTGAGGTCAAGCCGCATCAGTCTGGGCATCAGCACCATTTGGAACCAAGTGAGTATCTGCTCTGGGGCCATCCTGGCCTCTGGGATGCTGCACAGCCCCCTGGCCTGAGGCTGACAGTGTCACCCCAGGGTTGCACCACAAATGTTCCCACGTGCCAAGTGCTGTCTGGAAGCAAAGTCACCAGGGTGCAGACCACTGTCCTGGGCAGTGCAGGAGACACAGCCACTGAAACCCGGGTAAGAATTATAAGTGTTGGTTGTGCCAGTGGCAGAAGGCCCGGAAAAGCCAGGGCATTGGATTGGCAAGGTGTTTGACCTACAGACTTTAATAAAGAGGCTGAAGCAGCATCATCCAGTGGACCTGTATCTGTGTTTTCTTCCTCCTCCAACTTTAACCAATTGTGGAGCAAAAATATTCAGGCAACAACCCAAAGCTGTGTCTGTAATGAACATGTACAAACATTTTGCCTTTCATTAGCCCCTGAACTATAATTTCTAACAACTTTTTATGCAATGTTTACACTTTCTTGGATATTAAAAATAACTGTTATTCAAAGAATCCAGGTGATGCATGGAGCTACACACAAGCACCACACCGTGACGCAAGGGACTCAGGCATCGGTAGATCTGGCTGTCTGAGAAGCATCCTGGCACCAACTCTGCGTGCAGAATAAGATAGCCATTCATGGTCAGTCAGCAGTGGCCATTTGGAGGCTCCCTCTGTAACGGACAGCAAAACATATGAGAAAAAAGTAGAGAGCCATAAGCAAGAAGGGCATGGAACACCCGCAAAAGCAAGAGCTAGGGCTCATTTTTCCCACGCACCGAAGCACACAGAGATCCGGAGCGCTCAAAGCAGCGCAGCTGCTGCAGTCTCTAACCCACTAAAATAGAAAAAGCAGCCTCAAGAGGACCTTGCTTTGCACAAACCATTGGTTCTAATGGCAGCTTCACAAATCCGACAGCAATGATACAAGTAAGCATAGTGCAGCTGTTGGCTTTGGGGTAGCCAGAGGTGCGGCCGCTGGGTAAGCCAACGCGGCGGCAGCACGGCTCCCGCCTACGCCTTGCAGTTCCATACAACGTGCCGCATCATAGGTTCTTGTTCTGCTGCAGGCCTGCCGCGCCCCTTCACTAGCCCTCCTGGCGCTCACCTGGGGCTCAGCTGCCACTCCACCCCGAGTACCTGGATTCTGGTAGCCACGCCACCCAGGTCACTGCACACCCACTGTGCCCAGGGTCAACTGTATAGTAGTGAGATCCTGTACAAAATAAAAAGAAAGAAAAAGAAAAGAAAATAGGGCTGGTGAGATAGCTCAATAGAGTAAGTGCTCTCCCAGGGCCTGAGTTGAATCCCCAGTTCCGCAAAATAAATAAAATAAATAGCTAAATAAATAACAGTAAAATATGGAGAGATCTGAATTTCATGTTTGACTCCCCCCCCCCCCGAATATCTGGGGATTCAGAAGTCATGTAGCCCTGAACGTTACAAATTGTGCCATTTTCTCACACTATCATACCAGCTGAGAGAGAGTCGCTTGTATAAATAGCCCATTCCAGGATCCCTCCTTCACGGGAGTGACTGCAGCGTGCGAGCGGCCTGAGCACTGATACACTAAAGCAACACACTGCGCAGGCAGCTGCCAGTGAAGACGCCCCCCGCCTCAGGGACACCTGGGAAAGAGAAGCAGCAATGTGTAGTGCGCTACGGACTGTGGTCTCCTCGGCAGAACCGGATCCCGCTCCTGGAAGCTGGGAGAAGCCTGAGGTCGCTGACCGGATGCAGATCCCCACCATTGACACACCTGCCAGCGCACCTGGGTCCTGAGCTCCTGGAAGGTCGGATGCATGGACACCCCAGAAGTTTCTCCAGGGCCGGCACGCGGGAAATTCGGGCTGTGATGAATTCGGGGTGCACGCTGATGCTAGCAAGGGTGTTCTAAGTGTTCAGAGCTCTGGAGTTTTATCTCTCTGCACGACTAGTTCCTCTCATACCCTCTTTCAATGATGATTTTCGTCTAAGCCCGTCCACCAGCTGCCACCAAAAGCTTTGGTGGCTTAGGAGTAGCGATTGTGCTGCTCGCTGCTCCATACTGGGGAAGACTGCAGCGGAGGCCGGCAGCCGTGGTGTGCGGCCCACCCTGGCTCTTACGCGGCGTCTTCTCCTCCTGAGCCCTCGCTCCTGGGAGGTGGTGAGCTCCCTGGGCCCCCTGCATGCGGCGAGAACCTGTGCACAGGGGTCTTCCCACTGTTCACCTGGTGGCCTCTCCTCCCAAGCACGCGCCGCCCCCGCAGCGGTGGCCCCTGGGGAAGGACGTCCCTGGCAGAGGTCATCCTCAAGGAAAACAAATGATGTTTCTGAATTCTTCCCGGCTGGCTTCATGGTGCCTGTGAGCTTCTCCTGAAAACCCTGACTTCGCCCTTTTGGCAGTGCACTGGCACCGAGGCCACCCTCCCTTGGTCCCTTGAGAGGACGGTGGCATGAGAACGTGGGCGCCGCTGTGGGTTCACCCATGGAGAAGTGGCTCGGCTGGCTGTGGCAACCGTGCGTTCACAGCACGAGTCTGCACTGGCTCCCTAAGCAGAGGGTCCCTAAGCAGTCTGGGTCACGGCGCTTCCTTCACTCCGGGCATACACAAGTCAAGTGACAGGCCAGCGGGAGGCCTTACACTGCGCAGCACTGCAGTGCTCCCCGGAAGATCTCCGAAGCCTCAGGCCTGGGTTTCATCAGGTTGGGAACAGACAGCTGACGCATGCGCCCAGGGAAGCCCCTTGCCGGCGCGGCCCCGCCCACGACTTGCACCCATCACCGCTGCATCCGAGGAGACCCCGACTCACCAGGCTCATAGTTAGTTAGCAGCCCGCTGCTGCTCCCACACGAGCCTTTGAAGCCCTCTCGGTGTCCCCAGAGAACCTTCCCTTCCGTAATGCTGCCGCTCAGTTACACCTTTTCACTGGGCCACTTAGCTGGAATGCTGCATCTCAACAGCTTACCATCAAGAACAGTTATATTTTAAATAACTATGAAAACTTTCCAGAAATCCTCCTAACACAGAGCACTATGTGTGTCTGAAGAGACCGTCCTTTAAATACTATTCAGCCAACGACCAGCTCTGTGCTGTTCAATAACTGCTGTGGTCTGAAAAAATTTTTGTTGAAATAAGCAAAATTTATTTGAAACACAGTGAGTCACTGAAGAAGCAAGCCCCAGAATGCTGCTGCCAGCCCTTTGTGTTCACTGGGCTCCTATGTGTGTGGGAGCTTCTCATTCGACGGTCGTGTTAGCACTTGGCTACGTTCTTGGCTCTCGGGCCAAAGTGCAGTAGCCCCCTGGCTACCTGAGCTCAGGTTTTGCTGGTGGGAACAGCTCAGTTTTCAAGCTGACCTCAAGTCTGAGGTCCGTGCTCCAAGGAGCCGGGGGCCCCACCCTGGTCTATTTTCAGTGCTTGCTAAATAATTTAACTGGGTTCATTGTGAAGAAGGGGGCTCAATACAGGGCCAGGGCACAAGAGGACCAGGGACGTTTATTTGTCCTGGATGACACTGTAGCCTTAGGCCTGGGACAGGCTGCTTGCTCTGCATTTGCCGATACACTGAGGCCTGGCCCACATTTGTGTGACCTTCTGGTACCACCTCAGAGCAGAAGCCGGAGGGTGGCACTGAAAAAGGAATCTTCTAAATCATGTCATTTCTTAAAGTGCAGCAAATAAATCTTGCTCTTGTCTTTCAACTTCTATGTGAGTATTCTGTGCAGGCAGCCAGCTGTTTGCTATTCTCAGAAATATGAGGGTGGCAGTTCTCCTCTCAGGACTGTTCCAAATCAAATTGGAGCCTGGTGCATCCAGGCCTCCTGGCAAAGTGGGAGGACTCCACGGACACTAACTATTGAGTGCTTCCGACAGAGCCTGTGGCCTTGGCTGTGCCAGGCTGGGTACACTGAGAAGCCTCGGTGCGCAAGTGCCTTGAGACTCCACTTACGCTCCATGTCTTCCTGAGAGGATTTGGTGACTCTTGTGATAGCAAAAGATGAGCAGCTTTTGTGGTAGGTGGAAAGGGCCTAAGACTACCCAAGACCAGGAACAGAGCCCCCTTGAAAGGTGGATGAGTCTCTGTGCAGACTGCCTAAAGCTGTGACCGTGGCAAGTCCAGTTTGTGTCAGTGCCACGCTGTCTGGGGGCACGGATGGCGGGATCCTGATTGGTTTCCTTCCAAATGAGTAACAGCAGTGGCTGGGTTAGAAGAACGCAGCCTTTCCAAAAGGTGAAAAATTTTACAAGCATGTTTAAAAATATATTCTTACTGGAAAGAAAATTAAACCTAAACTCTTGCACACTAAAAGATAATGCAATGCTAAACTTGGGATGTCATTTACTCATACAAAATTTATAACCTTGCATTATATTCTGAAATCACAAATGGGAATACTATTGATGAGCAGACAGATATAAATACTGCATACCAATGGCACTCCCTCCCTCCTGCAGGTCCCCTGTGTCACATCCACTCTCCCCTTCCTCTGCCACTCCCTTCCAAGAAGCCTTCCAAGCCCTTCCACCTTCATGCTTGATAGATAGTTCATGCTAGAAATCTTCTTACCCTTATTACCTGAAGCTCCACAAGGATGACGTTTATGTCCTATTTACCTTAGTGTCCAAGAACCTAGCACAACACTGGGGATGGAAAAGAGATTCAAATGTTCAGTCCTGCACACAGTCATTCATAGGGATGCTGTTAACCTCTGCTGTACCAGACAGCTTTCTCCTTGCCTCCTTGCTGTGACCCCCAGCTCCCACATCCACTCTGGCACCCAAGAGTCTGTGCCAATGGCTCTCAGCCTGGCTCCACCCTGGAACCCCCAGGGAGCTGAGGCAGACAGGTGCCCAGGACCAGCCGAGCTCCATGCACGGGGGAAACACAAGGTCACCTCCCCAGCATTCTGTGTCACCCAGTCTAATCATGAGAAATCACAGATCCACTCTAGCCATTCTATGAAATGGCTGACCCCCACTTTTCATCATGGTTATTCTATCTGTTTTTCTCTGTTTTTTGAGTCAGGGTGTTACTGTGCCTCTAAGTGGCCTGTGCCTAGCACAGACCTGCCACTCTCTAGCCTCAGCCTCCCAGATGACATTCCACTTTATCTCCATTTCCAGGGTCCAATCCAGAGTCCAACCTCCATCTGGACTGCCCCTGAGCCAGAAAATGGTGTTAGCAAGACAACTGGTGTCGTTCAAATAAACCTGTCCCCATGGGTCTTCCTGATTCTGGCTTTTGTTTTGTGGTTAAGGCGATAACATTCGAGTAGGCTGGGTGAGGGGTGTGAGCCTCTGCCACTGCCACCGTTAACATGTCTAAAGCACTAAATGACTTAGTCATTGGCCCATGTTCTGATTTAAATTCTCCAAGCTTGAGTATAAACGTCAAAATTGTCCACAAGTGATCTGATTTTAGCAGAAACCAGCTGAGAACCAGCTCTAAACTGGGGTAGTTCATGCTGCTGCCCTTGTGAATTGTCTTAAAACTTCCCTTTAGATCCTAACACTTATTCTCTGTGGTGCAGGAGTTAGACCAAGGCATTGCCATTTTGTTAATTTTTATTTCTTTAACAAATTTTATAGTGTATTTATTTTTAAGGAACACAAGATAATGTCATGAGACATATGTACTGTAATTCCTACTGCAGTGACTAACGTAGCCAGCCTCTTACCCAGTATGGTTCCCCATAAGGCAGGAGTCCTGCGGCCATCTGCCCAGGTGCAAAGTTCCTGACTGCCACACTCTATGCAGTGTGTAGCTTCGGGCCTGCAGGCAAAGGTCTTTACGCTTGTTCCTTGCATGCTTGTTCCATCTACTGCTTTCTCTCCTTGAGCCGCACCTCCCACCCACTCCAGCCTTTCTTAGTCACTATCTTGCACTTCCACAAAGCTCTTCCGGTCATCCCAGCAGGGACTCCATTCTGGCCCTTAGTCCCCGTGCACCCGTGGTTGCCAGTGTATTCCCTGCTGTTTCATGGTTGGCGCCATGGCACAGCATTTTATGTAGAAGACTCACCCCAGGCCCACTGAGTCAATATTCATGAGAGTGGGATTCTTGCTACTCATCCAAGACTTACTTTATGCCCCGAAAGGCTTGGGAAGTCTTGCAAGCTACGTAAAAACTAGGTCTGGTCCACCCACTGACAGTGGAGGTCGGGTTCTGCTTAAAAAGTGTTCCTTAAGAGGATAGCAGGATGGAAAAGTAGAGCCCGAGCAGTTCCCTTCGCAGGAGACCTGTGGGCGGTGAAGAGCCCACTCCCATCGGGCGAAGTGTGCATGGGCATTGCTGCGTTCTAGCCATTAACTCAGGACTTTCTGCACATGCCAGTGGAGACAGAAGAGAAGAGCCCAAGTCCTGCCTTCTGAGCCTTGCTCCTCATTGTTGGAGGCAGATGGGAAGAGAAGGGAGAGGAGAAGAACTACCAAGGGTCAGGAGGCTCAGTGACCCAGGGCCCATGATGGGTGTGCTGCGAGGTGTGGAAAAATATGCTAATAAAAAGGGCAGAAAGAAGAAGGCATCTGATGAACAAGTATAGTTATAAGGGAATGTAGTATTTCAGGTAAGTTACCCTTAAAGTAAGTTTTAAACAACCTAAACTGTATCAACAAAGAGCTAATCCACTTGTGGACTGTTTCTCCAACGGAATACTTTGCAGCCGTTAAAGGAATGAAATCAGCTACGTGCCACCGAGGGGCTGAGTCTGAAAAGAGACTTCAATGAAAGAAACTGCATGAAGAGGGTCACACATTGTAAGATTTCATGACATGACCTTCAGAAAAGCCGATCCCTAGGGACAGGATGCAGAATCAGGAATAAGTGCAGCAGTACAGCACTTCCCTGTGAGGTCCTGAGGCACTTTGGGGAAGGTAGGGGCGGCACTTACACAATATTGCCAAGGTACCAAATGCTTGATTGGCTTTAAACTGGTTAATTTAATAATATGTATTTTTTAGCCACAATTAAAAAATAATAAATTCTTCAAATTCAGCAAAGTAGCATTGTAGAAAAATGGAGAGCAGACACCATCAGGAAAGTACCTCAGAAGACATTACTTCAAAGACCGAAATGGCCGGAGCAGCTGGTTATACAGGCCTGACCCAGCTCGGAGGGCGGCTGTGCTCAAGGCTTGTGGCGAGGCTGTGCGTGTGGCAGGCAGGGACGCAGCACGCACCCACACTGTAAGGAGGGCCTTGGAAGAGCCCAGCTGACTCGGTGGAGCCTGGACTGGACCCTGCCCCTGCCTGGAAGCCTGCGAGCCAGGGGGTGGCAGCCCTCGGTCTCCTTTGCAGCATCTGTGAAACAGGATGGTAAAGAGACTGAGTTCATAAATTGCTGTAATTAGACAAGATCATGTGTAGAAAGCTAAGCAGAGCAGGCAGCCAAATGTGCATCAAAAACAAGAGGCAGAAAAGGAATCGGAAACTTGCTTCCCCAGAAGGCCCTCCTTATGCAACGAGCTGCAGGCCTGCCTGCCTTGCGTAACCTGCCCTCCTCCTGGTTGTGTAATCTAGCCACCCTGCTCAGGGCCCTGCTCCTGATCTCCGCGCCTCTGTCTCAGTGCCCAGGGTTCCTGCCATCCCTCCGTGTCCCTCAGCTCCTCTGAGCCTCCCCTTCTGTAGCTCCAGGGCATGACTTCCTGTTCTCTGCCTCCTAGATAAGCAGTTCCTTTCCTTCCCTCTTAATTCTGTCATCAGGAAGAGTTCTACACCCCAGCGAATGTCCGCCTGCAATTTTCTTTATTTCCAAGCCCTTATAAGAATCTAATTGTCTCCTCTCCTTACGCACAGCACCCTGTGTAACCCTCCCTCTACCTTCTTGTTCACTCTAATGGTGGCTAATGAAACAGTCTCTAGATTAAAAACTTGCCGATTAATTAAGACTTTCTCCTTTCTAATAAAGGCAACATAACTCATTAACTGGGAAGCTGATCAGTAGAATTTAAGGTAACCTTTCCTCTTTATAGGACTTAAAGCCATTCTTGCTGTTTTTAATAAGGTAGCTGAGGCACTGGGGACAGCTCCAGACACAGCTGTAAGTTAATGCTTATTTTAAAGTGAGATTTAACCATAAAGCAGAGGATGACGTTATCTATCCAGCATGTAAGCCTGGCCTCAGTTTCTCCTAAATGACAGCGGTACTGATGGCCCACTCAGGTAAGTCCCCCCTCCTGGCTATACTCACCTGAGTGTGGAGTTCGAGATTCAAGCATTAGCAGAGTGCACAGGGAAGCCAGTACGCTGCTCTGTTCTTGGAAGTGTTTATGTTTTGAGGCGACTCCTAAGAGAAAAGCACATCTTTCCCTGGATACCACTTGCCACACTCAGCTCACAAATCTTTTGCAAAGAAAAGGAGTGCAGAGACTCGTTTATCCCCCACCTCTGCAGGCAGCTGAGGAGGACCATAGCAAGGCTCCTGGCTCTGTTCTGACAGAGATGAGACCTGCTCACCTGTGGGGTGACCCTGGCAACGGGGCCTTCTCTGATGTGGGACATTTGCTACGAGTCACCCAGCTTTTATTTTCAAAAGAAACATTCTATTTTAATAGAGGAGAAATATCCTTAAGGAATAATTTGAACATACCTAGAAAGCTAACTGAAAATTAAAGACAGGTCAGCAAATTAGAAATTACCATTATACGTGTTAACCTCAGTGATCTGAAATAAGACGTGACAGGCTTTAAATTCCAACGTTGTCACTAATTCAGATTTTCTTTAAGTGGAAGAATTCATGTCACCTCTGTGCTGTGTCTCTCTTCACATGTAAAGCCAGCCTCATAATCCCTTAGTAGAGTTACTGTGAGAATCACACAAGGGACACAGAGCAAAGTTCTTCTCTTGGAAGGGTGATGCTGAGAATAAAAATTCAGAGCCCTTTTGTATCTGTGAGCTGTCACTGCATGACAAACAACCCCAAAGCCAGGCATTAAAAACAACCCCTGTTGACCAGTCTGCCGGCTGAGCTTGCCACTTAGATCAGGATTAGCTGAGAGAGTCCTGGGTCTCTTCTGTGCTCTCTCCTGCTTCTTGTGTTCCTACAGTTGACTCAATAAAAACCATAAGTTCTATCAACAGCTATATATTTTACCCCTAGCCAGGAATATTTTTTCAAAATCGAAAGCAACCTGGCTGGGCGGAGCCTGAGCCCCCAGGTGCAGTCTGTCTGCCTGGGATCACAGCTGCAGCTGCCTTCGCAGCATGCGCAGAGCACTGCTCATGGCACTGCTGCAGGCACCTGCCCCCTGCCCTGTGGTTGTCCTGTCCGGCTATCCCGCCCTTTGCATCTTGACCTGATGAGCTTCCCCCGGTAGTGCTGCCCTCCCTGGGCTGCCACCCCAAGACGCCTCTGACCTCCACATGCCTCCACCCCATGTGCCCATGTACCAGGAGACCAGCCTCAAGGACAAATACAGCTGGTAGGAATGCTTCTCAGGAATTGTGCAATGATTTTGAATGGAAAAAAAAAGGGAGATGCTTGTACCTTAGGCTGAGAATTTTCCAGACCTTGATGTCTGCCTCCTTTTTATTCTACATGCCTTTTTCCCTCTTCTTGCATTTTGCTCTGAGCAGTCAGGAGAAGCCAACACTTTGCCTGGGCATTGCTTCCTCCATAGCTGTTTCATTGCTCAAAAGGCCGTAGAAGACGAGAGCACAACCCAACCCTGGCAAAACCTTTGCCTCTTTGTGACAAGCAAGGATGGTCTCTCTCCAAGACTCGAGGGTGCTCCTTGTTCTTCTCTGAGCCCTCCTGAACCCTATAGGGCCCACAGCCTTCGCTTGTCATCCTGCAAGTAACTTCTTGGAGACGGCTTCCTGTGCAGCTCTCCTTTTGGGAGCCCTGGAAGCATCACACCATGGCACTTAGGAACTCTTCCGGCCTCGCCCACCACCTATTCCTAGGGATTTCCTACAGGGGCATCACCTCCGGGTACCAATTCATGTCTCAGTTTGTCTGGGCTGCTATCTCGAAATGCCTCAGAGTGGACATTGGCTGCCACAAAACACTCTCTGGTGACAGAAACTGACCAGCCCCAGTGGCAGAGGTTGGGAGACCCAAGCACCAGCGCCTTCATGCTCTTGAGGACAGGAGCTCTGTCCTCTGCAGAGATGGCTCCGCTGGAGCATGAGCTGCTTCCTCTGCCTTTCCAGAGCCCTGGTCCCACACAGAGGACTCTGTCCTCATGACCTTGTCGCCTTCTGGATGTGCCACTGCTTCATACCATTGCTGGGAGCTGAGGGTTCAGCACGAATTTTGGAAGAACACAAAAAGATGTTCAGTTTGAAAAATTCCACCATCCCAATACTGTAATAATCTTATTTCTATAGAGGGACAAACAAAGACTCACTTCCCATAATAGAAAATAAGAAGGAAGTTACAGGATTTGCTCAAATACACAATTCTCTGAGGAGCAACCCAGTCCATTTTGAAAAGTGTCACATGGATTAGAGCCCTGAGGTACACAAAGCAGAGCGATTAGGAGCAAGCATCAGGCCCAAGGTGAGGCCAGGAGCCGGCCCTGAAAGCTCTTGCTGTTGCTGGGGCCCCGGACCCACTCGCTACCAACTGATTGCTGGGCTCAGGCTCTGTAGGTGCCCCTGGGCACTGCCCAGTAAGAAAGAGGAACTGCAGCTTGCCAGGGCAGCGTCACCAAATCCGCCGCAACAGGTGCTGCACAGGCCTGTGACGCCTCCCCTCCGCACTTGTCAGAGTGCCACCCGGAATCCTGCCTGCCCGCACCTGCGCTTCCAGCGTGTAGGCTTCCCCCCAGGCCATGGAGAGCTGCCTGGGCCACAGCAAGGACCATGCCATGCACCCCATGCACCTGAGGGCCTCTGTTGAGGCTGAGGCCACATTGTGGCCCCAGGAGCCTTGGGCCTCAGAGGAGGAGCAGAGCTGGAGGTGGCCTGCAGCACTCCCAGGGCTGCGAGGAGGCTGCCCTTGACCTGTTCTCATCTGGCCAGTGTGCAAGGGCAGCGTTGGCCTAAGGCCTTTCTCGGCTGTCAGGGAAGTGCTTCCTTTTACCGCTCCTGTCTTCTGGGGTGCGAGGAGAATAGGAAAGAGGGCCCGTGCTGGGCACCATGCTCGCTCCGCACCTGGACTTCCTGGGGTGGGATTTCTGTACATTCCAGGCAGGGGCTGAGCTCTTCAGCCCGGGTCCTGGGCGTGGAGCAGCCTCAGCCCCGCAGTGCGCACAGGCACCCCCCAGAGCAGGGTGGCCGGGTGGGGCGCCAGGACTTCCCATTTGAGCCTCCCTTCACAAGGAATCCGGTCCAGTGCAACTTGCAGCTTCGTCTGTTTACATGGCATTCTATGAGCACAGACTGCTAGATAATGATCCAAATAAGGCCTGGCTTCTCTCAAGTTTGCTCGCCAAAATGTATTAATACCAAATATAAAATGATTACAATGGCGACTTTTGGAAGCCAACATTGGTGTGATAGGATAGCAAAGATAAGGCCTAGTTTGAAAATCAGAATTTTATGCTTCCCTGAAGAACACAAAATACTCAGGGAGCTTTTGGGAGGCCAGGGCAGAGGTGAAAAAAACTAAGAAACTTTTAAAAATAATTTTCTTCAATTAAAATGGAAAGGGAGCTCACCACAGGAGGCTGTCAGAGGACTGGCATAATTAATTAGCGATGGCTGAAGCCACGGTGGAAAGAAGGGCAAATCATTAGATCATGGCTCAGCAGGGCATTTTGTGCTCATGTCTGGGCTATGGCTACCAGAGAGGGAATTCGCACCAGGTGCCTGTCAAGGCCATGGACTGGCACGGGAGGGACACTCGCTCCCCAGAGGGGAGGGAAGCAGGCAGGACATCCAGAGCTCTCGGGTCTGGCATCACCCTTCGCTTTGCTGCTCTCCCTGGCCTGCTGGACCACAGCACCATCCCTGGCCTGCAGGCACTGCCTGTGCCTCTGTCCCCTGGGCCTGCGCAGCAGGGACAGGCCGGCCTGTCCTCTGCGGTCTGCACCCTGCCTTCCTAAAGGGCCTTCCCTGTGGGTCCGCTCTATCCCTGCTTCTGCTGGGTGCTGACTTCATGCAAGGCTCACAGAGAGGATCTGGCTGCCGCCTGACGCTCTCCACAGAGCAGGCTGTCTTGGCTTTTGCCACCTAGACATTTTCAGTGTTTCCTGAGGCTCCCCCTCTCCCTTACCACATGGAATTTCCTAACTTAACTGCACTCTCTCTCTTTCCTCAGATTTCCCTATGAGCAATAAGGAGGACTCCAGTCAAACCTGTGTATTTTGCTTGCAAATCCCCCTAGCTAAAGACTCACTTGAATGGCTTGCAAGCTGTGCCTTGCACAAAGCAATGAATGGGTGGTGCTGCAGGCTGAGGTTCTTCTACTTGGAACCTAGGTTGCTTGCTTTCCACCAGGTCAGCCTTTCCTCTCATTTGCACTAATATCCTTCTCTTTTCTGTGTGAGCTGCCAGCAGCCAGCCTTCTTTTTGGTATTTCTGGGGTCCACCACAACCTGCCTAGCTCCAAAACCCTGCCTGCATCCTTAGGTGTTGTCACAGCAGGGCCTTTTTCTCAGCATGAAAATCTATATTCCAGTTCTCCAGAGACAAAAGTAATAGGAGATGATAGGATGGGTGGTTGGGAGATGAGTGGGTGGACACAGGAACATGTCTGCACACGTGCATGAGAGATGACCCCACTGGCCAGACCGCACACCCGGGGCCAGCAGTCCAAGCTGGAGATGTGGTGCACGTTGGGGGTCCAGGCTGAAAGTCTGAGGACCTGGCCAGGCCAGGCAGTCAGTCTTGTCCAGAAGAGACCTGACAGCAGCACATGTTCCCTGGGCTGAGTCTGAGGCCCAGTGCGACAGCAGCCCAGCCCAGCCCACTGGGTAGGGAGTGCTGGCTTCCCCGCTCTTCTCAGGGTCTTCAGGCCTCCATACAGCTGGCCAGGCTGGACACAGCAGCCAGGGCAGTCTGCTTGGCTGCTCTGCTGATCCCTGTGAGAGTCCTGCCCAAACGCCAGGCCAGGTGCCCTGCCCAGAGCGGTGCCTGGCAGCGGGCACCTTGTGGCTTAGTCAGGCTGATGTCCTAAAGAGCCTGTGGGAGTCTTTATATAGATACAAGGCACATGCACCCACACGCTTCCTACAATACACACACACACACACACACACACACACACACGTTTCCTATATTTACACGCACTGCATGTTTTTGTGGAAAACAGGCAGCTGGAAGTTTTCCTATACTTTGTTATAGACAAAAAGCGTGCCCCACACAATGGCTGCGTTCAGTAGTGATTCTGCAAGGTTCAGAGGCACTGCGGGAATAATCCCCAAGCTGAAAAGAATCCCTAAAAGCAATAAAGTGGGTTCTCTTGGGAGTGCTAAGGGTCTTTTAAATATTACTTTCTATTTTTAAAAAATACTACTTTCTAAATATCTTCTTAAATTTCTAAAACTTATCTGTATCTTACTCTAATAAAATAATTTGGTATTTTAGAATAACGTTCTAGTACTTTTAAGAATGCAAATCGTTCTTGTGCATCTTATTAACACGTAAAATTAAACAATGATTTGTACTTACAGTATTAGTCAAGTAAGCCAAGAAAAATCAAATTTGGCCCCTGGCAGGAGACCCTGAAAAGATCTAATCTGTGATACAGAGCATGTGTGAAATACAAAGCGGAGGCCGGCAGGGGGCGTGAGGTGCAGAGGCCCTGTGAGAAGTGATTATGAGCTCGCAGTCTATTGAGCAGGGTGGGGCCCCTGGAGCCAGGTTGGGAGCCTGGTTTTCTGAGAAACAATTAATTATGTTGAAGACTGGGCGTCGATGGTGGCCTTATGCACCTAGAAAGAGCGCTCTTGATGTGTAACTAATATTGCAGACACTTTACAAATCAAGATTATATTTCAGGTCTGTGGAAGTTTAATAACTATAACCAAAGAAAACATTCAAAACTTTTTCATATGCATGCCTTTCTATATAGGAGTGACTGCTTATACAAATCATTTTGTAGGACTTATTGAAAACGTTTTTCTTGGCATTTTGGAATAATCTAAGGAGCAGGAATAGCTCTGAGGTACATACTTCTACTTTGAAAAATACACCATGTTTCAGAACTGTATAAAATGCATAAAACATTTCCTTTTAATAACACCTTAAAATTAGCGTGTAAATTTCTAAGATCATGAGCAATTGCATAATTTCCTTCTTAAATGATAAAATGCCTTGAACATATTTCTGCCCTGGCCAGTCTGCGTCTGCAAACCCGATTCCCACTTTGCCAGGGCGGCCTGCCCTGGCACCCAAGGCCTGCCTCCAGGTTCGGGGTGGTGGGGGTTTGCTGGGCCTGGAGCTTCTCCAGAGCCGTCAAGGCGCTGGTTGAAGGTTCCTTCTGTTATTTTGCTGAATTCATGCACCTACAAGATTTAAATGGCAATGAAATAACTATCTCTGGCAAAACTAACCCAAAAAAATTGATACAAAGAAAGACCATTTTGTATCTGTATATACAAAATAGTTAGGATACAGCTGCTTTCACTTAATTCAATGAATACAAAAATTTGTTCTAATAGTGTTTGGACAAGATACCATGTCTGCATCTTGTACTATGAATAACCACTACGAAGACAACAATATGCAATGTATTAATTACTGAAACTGTCCCACTAATCAGTTTTGAAACTGTCTCATTGCTATTTGTTTCTCAATAAAAGAAAGACAACAAAGAGATCCTTAGTCTGTGGAACCCGAACAGCTCTGTTGGGTGAGGCCCCAGTACATTCTCCCATGCATCATATCTTCTCATGTGCATTTTATTGTATCTATTGTGCAAAATTATAAAAACATGGCAGAAATACAGGAGAAAAAATAGCATACAGGCTTCACACAGTGGCAGAGTACACCAGGTGTCAGTTTCTGGAGTAGACGAAGCGTACGTCCTTGCGAATGCGCTGTCCCGAGTGCTTGCTCCTAGGGAGCCCCGGCCCCAGCTCTGTGTCCATGACCCACACCACTCATGTGGTGGCAGCCTGTGTCCTGTTCTGATTCTCCGGGGTCATCCATGCTGTGGAAGCTCGGAGTTTCAACACTGCCCTCAGGCTCCTCGATGGAAAGGCTTCTTCACATATTTAAAAAATACAAAGGCCAGCTCGGGTGAAGTGCAAGGAGCAGGGCAGGATGCTTCTGCTTGTTTCAGAAGCTGCCTGTTCCCTGTGCATTTCTTAGGTAAATGCGTAACTAGCTCCCTCAACCCGAGCACACATTTCTCTCCTCATTCTCTGGGCAACCACTGTTTCCCCAGGATAGCGAGTGACTTAAAATTAGGCAGAAGAAAACAAGTGGGAGGTGTGGCCTCCTCCTGCAGCAGTGTCTGCACATAGAGGCTGCAGGATCAGTGTGGACAGAGACCAGTGGGACAGAGGAGCGTCCTGAGGTGGCCGTAGCAGCTCCCTGCTGCCAGAGGCGCAGGTCCTAGAAAATCTGCCCGGGGCTGCAGAGTAAGTTCGGACTCCAGCCTTTCTAATCTTTTATTTTTTGTTTGCCTATGCTGACCATTTGCTGTAGACAGGAATCTGCTCCTGAAATTAACCTGACAGTAGAGAACTCAGCTCCCAGCCGTAGATCCCGGTAATTGTGCAGTGGCTTCCCACCAAGCAGGACTCCCCACCAAGCAGGACTCCCCAGGGTCTGGCTAGGAGGAAACACTGGGAAGTGTGCTGTCTGAGGTGTTTCGATTCTGTGGCGTGTGTTCAGAAATCACGGACAAACTTTATCTTATCTAATTTTCTTATTTCCAGTTTTCATTTCATTAGCAGAAACTTCTAGAAGCAAGTACCCTTTTTCATACTAAACATGAGAGAAAATTACTAAAATGAAGTTACAGAACATGAAAGAAATTTAATAAAATGAAGTTATAGTGTCATATGACACATAGTGTCATATTTATTTCCTGTGAGAACAATACTGAGATTCTCAAAAGAATTGCTAGTATGAAAAAAACATTGGAGATTTATCATTCACCAGCTAGTGTCTGGTAAATTTTCTAAAACTATCAGGTAACTCATAACCTAATGGATAAAAAGACAACAAGACAGACTTTTAATGGAGGAGAAAAATACTGGTCAACTGCAAGGAGAGAAATAAAAGGAGTAGAGCTTTTAGGTAAAACAAGATTTTGTGGAAATACAAGAGTCAGTTAATGCTAACTTTTTTTTTTATTTTAGGGAAGGGTCTACTTCAGGATCTCACCACTAGATTGGACTTGTAGCGATCTACCTGTTTGCAGCCTCCCAAGAGCTGGGATTACAGGCACACCCACCACGCCCAGTCTCAAGGGTCAGTTAGCTAAGCTTAAAACAAAACACCTTGGTGGAAACTAAAACCACAAAAGAACATTGTTCTTTCTGTGTGCTTGCCCATTGTTCTGGGGAAAGGGGAGGAACTTGCCCAGACGTGTCCTGCCAGTCCAGAGCTGAGAGTTACTTCTTCTTGGTGCTGGGAGACAGAGCATTAGCTATCGTTAATGTTAAAGAAGAATGCACTTTCTTGAGTTTATCAGTGAAGTGTAACGATGATAGTGTGGTGGCAATACCTGCACTGTAGGTACAGTGAAATAAAGATGCCAAGCAACAGCAGCGTGGATTTCCTATCTTAAGGAAAAAACTGCTGCTAGGGCAACTACAGGCTTGCTTACCTTATTAAGGAATCACTTGTGGATAATGTAGTGAGAGTGTGGAGAAGTCTGTGGACTTACAAGTGGCCATGACACAGACTAGGGTTCTTAGAGAAAATAGAGAAGAAAGGGAGAGCCCTGAAAATCTTGTGCTCATCACACAGCGGTGCAAGTGACAGCAGGAGATGGCAAGCCAAGCTCAGAGTGCAATGCTGCTGCGCCCCTTCTCCTCTAGCAGAGGCCTGGGCCTGTGTCAGAACGCTGAACGCCGCCTGACAGTGAGCTGCTTGACTTCTTTTGGCTGTAAGATGCTACCAGACCGTAGCTGTAGACTTCCATGAAGTGCTATGGAGTACAGCCAACAGGGTCTGACTCCATCCAGTTCCTTTGACAAGAAAGACGCCTTCCTGCCGGACACTGCCCTCTTCCGAGGCCGCTGGTGCTCCTGCCCTGGCTCCCACTGCTCAGCCCCTGTCAGTGCTCCCACAGGAGGCCCCTTTGCAGACCAGCTGTGCCCTGGTGGTTCCCCACCACGCACGGAGTTTCCAGAAAATGTCTTGGCTGTCTCTGTTGGGGCAGCAGCCTCCCCTTTTCCTGAGGGGTGGTTGCAGCCAGGCCCACTGACTGGCCCCAGCAATGTCACCAGTTTGCGACAAGGAGAGGGGCCTTCCCTGGTCCTTCCCTGTCAGTCAGGGGTCTGGGACTGGCACAAAACACTGACCAGATTTTACAAAGAAATTTCCTTCAGGACCTTCATTTAAAGCATGTGACAAGCTAAGCCAGTGTCACAGTTTCTTAGTACCACTGGTGGGGCGCAGATACACATGGTGCCCACTGTGCGCTTTTCTGTTTGCACAGCTTCTCCACTTCAAGGATGCAGTGCAGGTGTGTTGCTTTTAGTTTATTCCAGGCTATTAAGTTTTTAGTTGGACGGTGATTTGTCTTTTGTGAAAAACCATTTCAGTGTATTCGTGTTTAAATAGCTCACTTCCACAAATGGAATGAATATTAATGATAAAGTGTAATTTTTCTTGAGCTCTGAGCATGGTTCATAAATCTGGGTATTTTTTATAAAGGTAGTCACTTGATTCCATTAACTCCTAAGTTTAACAAATTGAGTTCTAAAATTCACTCAATTGACAATGCTAGCTCAGTTTCTGTAAACTTTGCAAACTATATTTCTACATTTATATAATTTGTAACTTACCCTTTAAATGCCGGGTGCACAAACATCGGAATGGGAGTAGCCAATTCCCAATGAACCTTCATTTACCTTCCTCTTAAACTGGGAAATGTAAGCATAAGCAACTGGATTATCCCAAGCATTTCAAGCATCTTAAATCAGACCTGGGGGTGAGAGTCCCTGGGAAGGTGGAGCTGAAGCTGGGATGAGGGCTGTTCCTATCTGTGCTCCATGGAGTAAGGGAATGAGGGCTCTCAGGATGCGGCCTAGGCAGAAGAGGAGACCCAGGCAGGAGAGGAGGCCCAGGCAGGAGAGGAGGGCCAGGCAGGAGAGGAGGCCCAGGCAGGAGAGGAGGCCCAGGCAGAGAGGAGGCCCAGGCAGGAGAGGAGGCCCAGGCAGGAAGGGGGCCTTGAGAAGAAAGCAGTGAGCAAACCGGAAACCTGCAGACAGCAGTGGGAGAGTGTGGGGGCGGCAGTGGCACAGTGCAGTGCCCTGAAAGGCAGGTGGTAACGCTGCAAGTTTTAGGAAGTAGGACTAAAAGGACCAATAAAATTCTAGTTAAGAAGTATAGGACAAAAGATCTACAGTTGCTGGCATTCGGTATTCTCCTCAGAACCAGCTCAGCCGAAGTAGTTGATAGCCATGTCATGAAATGTCAAACAAGGGCACCAAAAGAAGAGACCCTCAGGGCTTCAGAAGGGCACGTTCATCCAGCAAATCGGAGCGGCGTGAAACTCCTCTACAGGGTACCAGGGGCGGACGTGGTGTTGGCCGGCTTCAACATTCTCAGGAGAAATCACTCCCCATGAGGGGTTTTACTAAAATTACAAATCAAGTGTCAGAGTAGAATTAAACCATTTTCAAAATGTCCAATTTTAGAATTTTCCTCCTGTGGACAATTTCTTGAATGGTTTACTAGTATGAAAAAAATAAAACAAGAAAGATAAAGACATGGGATCCACAGAACAAAGGTGCCCCGGGGAGAAAGAGAAGGAGCCCTTCAGGGGCAAGTCCAGTAAAAGCGCCTGTTGCTGGCTCTCAGGACAATATTCCTGCGAGTGGGTTCTCCGTCTCCGTACAAGGAGCACTCATTTTGGAAGGCTCAGCCGGTCAGTTCCAGGAGCTTTTCTTGGCTTATTTCATAGCTATTTCTCCCAGATTCTGGCTTCCCGTCTGGACCCCCCAGTTGCGTGATAGCTCAAGGAGGCTGCTCCGGAAATGGGGAAAAAGGGTAGGCTGGGGTCCCGTTCATTGAGGAAGTTCGGGAGAGCTAGCGGTTTCTTCTTCAACTCTTGTGGGCCGTCGATAATAAGTGGAAAGTGAACATAGAACGTAATTAAATCGTGATGGAAATTCTCCGCGCCTCCCAAGAGAACTTGCACAGTCCCCATCTCTGGCGCTCCCTGCAGGACGAGCCTTCGCCAGCGAGACCCGAGCGCTTGGGTGCTTGGCAGGGGCGCTGGCCCCAGGGCAGGGAGAACCGCCGCAGGCCCGCGCCCCTTGGGCTGGCAGGACTGGAGGCCGCTCCTCGCCGTGACCTAGGCCCTGCACGTCCGCTCCCTCCTTTGCTTTTCTTAAACTAAGGGAACTTTTTCCCAGTCGACTTCCAGGCTCTGTAACCGCTGGCCAAGCCAGAGCCATGTTTCCTGCCCGACTGAATTCAGCGCTCTCGTTTTCTGTTACTTGCTGTATCTGCTGTGACGATTAGGACACAGCACAGCAGGCAGACAGTGAACGCGTGAGTGCGAGCGCGCTGTTGGTGAAGTAAGTAATGCAGGAAACTCCCAGCCAGGTGGGAGACTGGGGCGTCCGCGCGGCAGGGGTCTCTTTTTTCCTAGCAGTGGACAGAGGGTGGGAGCTGGACGCTGGGGGGACAAGCGTCCGCGAGACAGGGCTGCGGGGGCGCTCAGTGTCCGGAAGCCTGGGGCGCAGGAGCTGAGGGTGGGTGCGTAGGGAGAGGTGAGGGAGGGGTGCTGGGAGACAGCTCAGCAGCAGGAGCGCCTGCCTGGAGGGGGGGGCGCCCCCGGCACGCCCCGTCTAGAACCTTCCACTTTGGCTCCTGGAAGGCTCTTCCCGGGTCAGGAGAGGGACGGCCCAGGGAGTCTGAGAGGATCACTGGGGGGATTGCTGCCTCCGCCTCGGAGACTGCTCTGCTGGAAGGTGCGCAGCCCAAGGCAAACTTGCTGCGGCAGGAAGACCGGCTGGCAGGCTGAGCCTGGCCTCGGGCGGGGAGGTGGCGCCCAGATCAGCACCGCCAGGGAGCGGCCAAGGGCCTTCTGCACGTAGGTCGTACGTAAGTCGAAGGTCGATTGGCTGATGTTCCTCGCGGTCACCATGAAGGATGTGAAAAGCCCAAAGCAAGTAAAACCAGTAGCAGAGGCCAAGCGTTCCTCCCAGGATTGTGAAGCAGAGAAGCAATAGATTTGCCCTAAGGACAGTAAGAGGGACTAGAAGAGAGCAAAGGGGCGTGGAGCACTCGCTGGCGGCTGAGTTCTGAACCTGCTCCTGCGTCCCAGGGTCTCCCGGTGGAGACACAGAATAGCTTGCTGGAGGTGGGAGTCACACTTTGGGCGAATCTGTGCCGCAGTTAACTCAGGAGTCCTTAGCAGCAGAGGACACCCCAGAGTTGGCAGGTGTCTCTCTCGCCAGGGGAGGAAGTGCGGCAGGCGGCCGAGCCCCGAGGCCCAGGCGCAGAGGAGGTTGAAGAGAGCCAGGCCATGGTGGCATCTGGGCCGCATGGGAGGAAGAAGTGGCCACAGAAGTCCTAGATGGGACCTGAGGACTGTGACTTCATCCAGGCAGGAGCTGGTTTGCGGGGCTCTTCAAGCCCAGGGATGCAGAACTACAGGGAGGTGGGGAGATGGGCCAGTGGGTCTGGGATGCAGCATGGAGAAGGGCTGGCCAGAGGGATGGACACAGCCCCGGCTGAGAGCTCTCTCATGCTTACTGTGTCAGCAGAGGAGGCAGTTGGCACGAGCACCCTGGAGAGGGAGCAAGCACCCATGGGGCTGCGGACTGTGGTGGCGAGGCAGCACGGAAAGTACAGCGCAGGAGCTTGGATCATGGGCATGCATCCCCATAACTCAGGGCTGTATCTGCAAGACCCTGAGGTGTGGGGGAGCACAGGAGCCTGGCACAGGAAAAGCTCCTCAGGCCAGGGTGTACATGAAGCAGGAGGGAGGGCACAGATGGCTAGGGAGACACCCCTCCGGGTCATGTCCCAGTGACTCTTGGGAATGGATCACCTCCTAAGGGTAAGCAGGCTACGAGCCCCATAACCCAGCCACTCCCAGTGACAGCTGATCACTCCAGGCTTTGGGGAGCGTTTAGATTCGAGCCACAACCGGTGGACCCTAAAGAGAATGTTCTTGGCTAACAAGCCACATTTCCCAGGCCGTTCAAACATAGTGAGGTGTGACCGTAGGAGGGGCAGGGCCTGCTTGCCTGTGCGCGCACACACATGCATGTGTGCACACACAGTGGTGCACGCGCAGTGGCTTCTGTGCCCATGTGGAGTCCAAGACCTAGCCCTGTTTCCTCACTCTTATGCAAAGCTCTCTGCACCCCTGCCTTTGTTTCTCCCCTTTCTCATCAGTACCCAGAGGAGAACATTACTAATATCTGAACAGCTAAGCATAGGGAGGACTTCTGGGCTGAAGAAAAGGAGCAGAAAAGTCTGAGATCTGAGAAAGGAAGGCTTAGAGCAGTTCCTCAGATTGATGGACCCAGGACCTAAGGGGCTAAAAGAGTGAGAGAAGAAGAGATAGAGATGGAGACAGGGATGCAGACAGACCGAGACAGAGAGATGAAGACAGACAGACAGACAGACAGACGAAGGTGAGGAGGCGGCTGGGAGTCTCACTGGACTCTCAAATTCCCTTGAGTTTCTTTTGAGGCAGATTTAGGTTAGCTGGATACTGAGCCTCACATTTAATGATCTCTTTAAGCAAAGAGGAAGACATTGTTTGCTTTCTATTTATTTGCAAGAGTGTGCCCAGCCTCACACTTACTTTTTTAAATTTTTTACGGAACTGGGGATTGAACTCAGGCCCTTGCACTTGCCAGGGAGGCTCTTATTCTACTGAGCCATCTCCCCAGGCCCATCCCCACACTTACTGTTAACTAAGCTCTGCTTCTGATGGAGTGCAACAGCTCAAGCTTCCTCCCAGGGCTCACGGAGCCACCCCACCCACTTTTAGGAAGGGATTACAGCTCACTCCTAGGTGCTTTAACACCTACTTTCAAGGGTTGGTATGAAAGTAAGTAGCCTAATGACAAAGACATCACCTCAATGTCTTTGCACTCTGCGGTCACACAGCTGGTAAACAGCTCAGCCCGAAGCTAGAAACCCTGCCATCACCTCCATGGTCCCTCACAGTGGGGTCCAAGGCACTGCTGCCCACTAGACAGGATGAGAGGCGAGGACAAGTTTTCCCTGCTCTCTGAACTGAAAACTCTGTGTCTACAGAGTGAGCAGGCCTGCCCCTTCTCCCTTAGAAGACCTATCTCACAGATGCAGTGCCCGGTAGGGAGCTCAGATGCCAGGATATTTACCATGGGCATGAGGGGGCACGGCACATTCCAGACATGCTGCTGCCCTCTGCTGCCTGCTGCACAACTCCTTCCTGAGACCCTGGGGTCCACAGGCACAGCTGAAGAGGACCAGATGCAGAGAACGGCCACTCTGGTGCAAATACCAGGAGCCACAGGCCAGACATCTAGAGAGTTGCTCCTCCCATTCTATTGTTTTGCCTCCTCCTGGTAAAATTAAAAATCAGATTATTTTGTAGCAAGGTTGCTCACCCACACCCTAAGAGGGCAGAAGTCGACATCAAGAGCTCCGCATTGGCAGAACCCATATTCCTAGGTAGTTGCTCAATAGTAAAGGATTCATACGTAGCATAACTTATGGTGGTTGGGGTGCAGTGTGCAGCAGAGACAGTGACTGCCATGGGAGGGACACTAAGAGCGTGGTGCGGAAGGCCCCGCACAGGGCTCCCTGGGGCGGAATCTTGCCCTCCAAGTTTCAGGCACAGGCAGGCTGGGGTGGTCATGGGATGGACTGAAGCTCTTAAAGTCCAGAAGTGGGCAGGGCAGGCACTTTTGCAAGCTAACACCAGGACAAAGAGAAGAGCCCCGGCTCGGAATCTCCAGGGACGTCAGGAGCAAAGGCTCGGAGGTGGTCATAACTTAGCATGAAGGTGGAGCAGAAAGCAGTGTCCAGTGTTGAATGGGAGCAGCGAGGGGGTAGCAGAGGTCATGGCGGTACCCCAGTTTCATCCAGGTCATGAGGGGAACCCACAGGAAAGGTTTCCTCTGGGAGCCACCCGGTTTCTGAGATCAGAAGCTCACCCTGCGTGCTGCAGAGTGGTAGCTCATGATGGGCACCTGGTGAGGAGAGGCGGCTCTGGCCCTAGCTATGTCAACAGCAGGAAGCCTGGCTCTGTGGTTGCTGAGGTCCTTTGGCCAGAGCTGCAGCCTGGCCCTTCTGCTCCTCCCACAGCCCTTTTCCCCAGGCAATGACCAGCCTGGGCTTTGCTCTGAAAGTTGCTCAATGATGCCACACTGCCCTTCCTCCTCACTCCATGTCCCTGCACCAGCTGCACTGGGAGCCCCGCTCCACTGCCGGCACCCACAGGTGCAAGTGAACTTGAGCAGTTAAGCCACAGGGTCCGGTCATGCTCAGAACCTCACATCGCCCACTTGGTGGCAATTTTCTCCTGTGGAAACTTTGAAGGCTGGCTCTCGTGTTTGCATACAGAGCCCTCTTCTGTCCCAAAGCTCCCCATAACAAGGACACTGGAATTAGAGGTGCCTCCAACTTCCCTTGGTTGGAAACATCCTCCTGGAGCCCTCTCCTACCTGTGTCCACTCTGAGTGGACCCTCACACCGGGAGAACCACAGCTTCTCCACGCACCTGTGTGGAACAGAGCCGGAACTCCTCTGCTGGGTCTCAGGAATGGGCAGATATGGAGACCCAGAAATCATAACCAGTTTCTATGTGAGTGAGCCCACGTGCAGCACTCAGTCCAGGAGGGCAAGGGCTCCCCTCTTTCTGGTGTGGCTCTCACATGTGTCTGCACCCCTGGCTCTGTGTAGGGGAGCCTTCTTGTCATCTTTATGTTAAGTTGAAGCCAAGCAAATGTGCCATGTGCCTCATCTCGCAGTTGGTGACAGTGGTGCCGAGACTACAGAGCTGGGGACAGTCCTCAGCACTGAGGGGAGGACAGCCGTGCAGAGACCCAGGGAGCCAGGACCCTCCTGCCCTCCTGCACCCTCGCTGGCCTCTGCTGTTCTGAGAAGCTTCCACCTCTGACAGCACAGCTCCTGTGAGAGACTCCAGGGTGCTCATCTTCTCTGCCCCTACACTGACCTCCCAGACTCCCTCCCAGGGGGAGCTGAGTTGAAAATAATAAAGGTGAGCGTGAATACTAAGAGGCTGCCAGCGAGTGTGAAAGGAGGATGGAGCCCAGCAGAGTGACTGCTGACTGCTGCCCACTGGTGCTGGAGGTCATGCTGCTGGCGGGAGCAGAGCCAGACCTGCTGGAGGGCGTGGCTCAGTCTTCACACAGTGTCCCCAAGAGAGGACCGGGCCAGGAGAGGTTTGGGGACCAGGTATGCCGTGTGGGTGACAGGCAGCTCTGTTGGGTTCCCACAAGCTGCTGCCCTGAAGAACCCCTGCCCCTCAGTGAAGTTGTCATCTGGGGTTTTGATAATAAGCCACCTGCCCTTCAAGCATTGGCAGTACATGATTTTAAAATGGAAACTCCCAGACACTCACCTGTGTGGGGGCCAGGTGTGGCCATGGGCCACCATGGGACACTCTCCTTTACAGTCGGACAACTCTGAGGAAAGTGTGTGCAACACTAGCCTTTTGCTTGTGAACAGTCAGCTGCACTGTGACAGGCCCCGTTCAGACAGAGGCTGCACGTTCTTCAGGACTGGGGATGCACTCCCGGCATCAGTCAGGAGGCAGCGTGCAGCCTGCTCCACAGCCTCTTCGCAAGCATGCGCTGTGGTGGCGGTGCCCTTGCTCCTGCAGGAGCCGCCCGGGGCAGGTGCGCACCACCTGGGGTGCTGCTCCCGCCTCCTCCTCCTGTGCCGAGTCAGAGCACAGCACTATGCTGGACATGCCTGGGGCCTGGCACTGAGGACCACAGAGGCCCAGGACACAGCAGAGCTACTGGCAGAATTCTTGCACTTCTTGCGTGTCCTTGTGTAGAACTTGGAATGCCATGAAGGAGAGAACTAAAATAATTTTTTTTTCTTTTAGAATAGAACAGTGAGCCGGGCGTGGTGGCGCATGCTTGTAATCCCAGCACTCGGGAGGCTGAGGCAGGAGGATTGTTGTGAGTTTGAGACCAGCCTGAGCTACAAAGTGAGCTTAAAGCCAGCCTGAACTGCATAGCGAGACCCTGTCTCAAAAAGACAAAAAAAAAAAAAAAAATAGAACAGTGATGAGTTCAAACCATATGTAAATATTTAATTAAGCATATAAATACAACTTGGACTATAGAAAACTGTCCTCATAAACAATGGTGCTCATGGTTCACAGATGCGAATTCTCTGTGATGTCACTGAGTGTGCTTTATATCCTAATTTTTTAGCTTTCCTAAAACTAATCAGCTATCTAGGCAGGGCGTGTGCTTTTCTGCAAGTCCGTAATACTAAAGTTCACAAAGCGATGATTACTAACATATGAAATTACAGCCCTCACAACTCAGACCTACCCCATGAAGCAAAGAATTACTCATTAATACCTGGGTCTATATTTTACTGTTAATTCACATTAAATATTTTGTCTTAGGAAAACCAAAAGATTACTACATTCAAAAAGCAATTTTTTGGGTACATGTTAGAATTACTAACTGTATAGTAATTCTAACTAGTACTTTTAATATTGTTAGAAAACATAAAAAATTTGTAAAAACAAATTAATGAGCAGAACTACTGCTAATTTTAAGTGCTTAGTCTTCATAATATTAACATTTACGTAGTCTACAATGAATATATCCAGGTGAAGTATAAATTTTGTCCTTGAATATGGTCTTTAAAGTGAGAATCTCATAACGATGGGACACCTACCTTCAGAAAATTAGGAGATGTCTGATGTTTTAATTAAATATAATTGCCTACAATAAAAACTTTGTGAAGAACTTTTTACTCACATCCTCAATTTTTTTTTTTTTTGTCTTTTTTTGAGACAGGGTCTCACTGTGCAGTTCAGGCTGGCCTTAAGCTCACTTTGTAGCTCAGGCTGGTCTCGAACTCACAACAATCCTCCTGCCTCAGCCTCCCTAGTGCTGGGATTACAGGCATGCGCCACCACGCCCGGCCACATCCTCAATTTTAAAAGCTGTTTTCCTTAGAGATATCATTTTGAAAAAATTATTCAAATTGGCATTTGGAAAAATTTCCATTGTATTATCATCAAGTTTCTTGCTCAGTGATTAAGTTATAATTTTGGAGAGAATTATACACAAATGAAAAAGGATACTGCAGACCTGCAGCATGGCCTCACCTGCCAGCCTCGTGTCCTGGGGTGAGCCGAGGGACAGTGGCCTGCTTCTGACCCCGGTCACTAGCACTCCTTCTGGCTCACTGGACTGAGAATGGTGGCCTCCGCCTCCTCCCTAGATAGTAATTAAGCTTCTCGCTCATAAAATGGACAGCAGGATGCATAGTCCCTCAGCCCCATTGGCTTAAAACTGTACACTGATAAAATCGTGTGTAGTTAGAACTCAGTGATACAAATTTTTAAGAAAAGCCTGAGCCTTACTCTAATATTTACATGATTAAGGAGACTTTCTTTGCGTATGTTCCTTCTCTTGTCCAATCTGAAGCATATTTATTTTTCATCTAGAAGAAAAGAGATTCTTTGATTTTTCTGTTGGAATATATATATATATACATACATACATACATATATATATATATATATATATATATATATATATATATATATATATATATGGTTTTTCACTGGAAAAGGGTAAGTTAATATTTTGATAACAGATAAAACCCCAAAGTGAGCCGCAAGCTTGCGTAGCGGGAAGCAGACTCCGGGGCCGGAATGCCAGGGTTCGAGAGGCAGAGCATAAGCCCGCAGGCCCCTTGTTGATACTTGTAGTGCGAAGTTCAGGTCCCTCCATGGTAACGGCTCTTTCAGCTTACTACCTTGACCTTTATGTTCACGTGCTGGAAGAGCGCTTGGGGAGTCCAAGGGTAGAATCCCATGTGCTCCTTTCAGGCCAGCGGCTGCTATAAATAAGAGCATGCCTCATTTCTAAATAGGAGAAGTGACAGAAACCTTGGAATTTGAGAGATGGCCCTGTCTAAAGACAGTCAATTTAATTTAAAAAGACTCAGTATGCCTTCCAGACCAAACCCATCCACAGAGCCCAAGTGCCCCGCAGGCTGCTGCCCTGCCAGCCCCCCGCCTAGCTGCATGTCCTTCAACCTTCTCCTGAGGGCTCAGATCCTTCTGGAACCTCCCTGCTGAGGAGAACTCCGGTAACGGCAGTGTGCCAGTGTTGGGGAGGAGAACTCCGGTAACGGCAGTGCACCAGTGTTGGGAGCTGCCCGAGCCTGGATCGTCTGTGGGGGTCACAGTGGTCATCTCCGCTGTGTGTGGGACAGAAACATCAGCAGACTAATGCTCTGACCACTCACAGCCCAATAGCACTCTCTTTTTTTGGGTCCTTATTTGAGATTCTGTCCCTGTTGGGGACAGTAGCACTTTATGTCATGGGTGATAGGACTTGTCCTCAGGTGAGCAAGACTCCACATATCTGTTACCGTAACTGTGCTCACATGGGACCTGGTGCGCAGGCATCTCAGCAAGCCCTGTTGGCCATTAGTGCATTTCCTTCACACATGCACCTGGCTGTGTCTTTGATGCTGACAGATGCATGTGCTGGGTAAGGGCTGGCAGGCAGGAAGGGCTCTGCTTTCCTAGGACTTAATGTTCTCAGCAGAGAAAGTAGTAGTAAGCAAGGAAGCAGAATCAGGACATGGAGATCCAGCATGGCTCTCCAAAGGAAGAGGCTGGGAGAGGGAGGTGGGAAGGGGCCAAGTCATGCAGGCCACCAGGGCCAGGAGCAGTTTGGTGTCTCTCAAGGACACAGTGAGAAGCCAGTGACTGATTTGAAGCAGAAGGACCTGGTCTTGGAGAATGGTTTGCAGGAGAATTCTAACATGTAGGTAGTGTGGACAGTGCAGGAAATGTAAATAGAATTTAAAAGTAAATGCAAGAAACTATCACCTAGAGGTAAAGAGAGCACAGGCTAGGAGGTGTGCGGGCAGGACTCTAGGTTGCCCTGGCCCACTTGGGCTGTCTCAGATGTGCTTGGTGCCTGAACTCCTGTATCCCACCCGCCTGTAAACAAGAACTCCAAGGCCAGGTGCATGCGGCCCTGCTGTCTGAGCACGCGTTCTCCCTGGGCTGCACAGAGCACCTGGCCCTTGCATTCTCGAATAGAGCAAGCCCTGCAGCCTCTCTCGACCTCCCATGAAGGCTGCAGCCCCTTCCTGGGCTCCTGCTATCCTGACTGGACTCTGATCGATTCCTGAAGGCTCCATTTCAGGGGCTCAGGACTTCAGCCTCTAACCGTGGGAAGACACAGGGTCCCATCTGTTCCAGCTTCCCAGGCGGCACTCCAAGGGTACCCCATGCCCTGCATCTAAAGAAAAAGACTGTGAATAGTCATAGGCAGCTAAGGCTTGGAGTTGTGTCATGTGCAAAGAAAAAATGCAAATCACTCCCCAGAAAATGGAGTTTATGTGATGTTTCTATCAGTTGCCTAAACAAAAGGAAAAGCAAGTCTTTAGCATTTTTCATCTTGTTTTTATGCATTTTAAAAATGGTATCTGGTAGACTGCACTGCTCTTTCTCAGGTAGGAGTGTCAGGCAAATCACGCCAGGATGCTCCGAGGGCAGGAATGAGAGGTGCGCTCCTCCATGCCTGAGCGGTGTCTTTCTTCAGTGTCTCCTCTGGCCATGTGCTGGTGATGACTGATTGTTACTGTATTTTATTTTATTTTTACTTCCTTGTATTGCCCAGACATCTAATGTTGAACATGTAACTCTCCTTAAAAAGAAAGATCTAAGCAGTGCTTCAATTTTAGTAAGTGCTTGAAGGTAATTTGGAAAGCAGTTCTTTGAAAATGCTTTAAAACTCAGGAACAGAGAGAAGCACCTTAAACATCAGGGATGAAATGGGAGAACTTTGGCAGGGCAGGCGCATGCCATGTGCAGACACTGCTGTGGAACCTCCGGAGGTTTGTAACCTGCTATGAAATGGTACAAGGGAAGAGGCACCCCAACTATGGCCCCTGTGTGTGGCAGGATGAGTGCGGCCCTGTGACACCACCAGGTGAAGCTGGGGGGAAAGAAGCCCCAGCACACAGTATCCAAGAGCCCACCAAGGACCCCAGCTCCTCTGTAGCACTGAAGATAGGATCTGTTGCTATCTGAGCATTCGCCCCATGCCAAGCAGTCCACTCCTCACACAGTGCCTCTAAAGATGTGTGGCCTCTTCTTAGACTGCACAGCTACCCAGCTTTCTAGATGGGAAAACTGAGGCTCAGAGACAGGGTTCCCTTCAGGCCCTAAGTGATCCACACAGCAAATGAAGGCAGGGCTGGACCACAGGCCTTGGACTGCTGCACCCAGCTCTCGGCTCCTACCTCTGTCTGTCCGCTTTGTAGACCACATCACTCCTGGTGCAGACAGCCGGGCCTTCGAGGGAGGCAGCTACCAGACTCTGCTGCGCCTCAGCTGCTGCCTGCCCTGGACATCTCTGGTCACTGCTCTTCTCTGAGCACTTCCTAGGGCTGGTGCAGCCCTGCTCCCCTGTAGAGCCACCTCAGGCTGGCAACCTCATCCCAAAGCATAACCAATCCATCCGGTGACAGGTGACATGCTCACAGAGGACAGGGTTGAAAAGAGCTGGTGAAGATGATGCCACCAAGGCAGGACCAAACCACAAAACAGCAGCATGGGCTACGCGGGCTTGGGGCTCACCCCACAGTCTGTCCTTGGGAAGGGTCCTGGAGGGCAACACATGGCCTTGCTGCTCTCCTCAGCTAGGAGCCCCCGGGCCAGTTGCTGTTGTTTCCACCATCGGAGGTGCTGGGACTCACAGGGGCATGACCTCCCCAAGAACCTTCTGTGGAAAGTTCCAGCCCCAGGTAGGGTCAGAGCGAGCGTCCTTGCCACTCATGGGTGCTTAGATGGTAGATCTACCAAGGTGTAGGGCTTTCTGTGGAGAACAGAATGCAGAACTGGATGACACCTGCAAGCTACAGAAGCGCTTTCGCTCTCCTGTCCATGAGGGCCTGCGGTTACCAAAGCAGTGTGGTCTGATGTCCAGACTGTCCACACGGGCTTTCCGTGTCCCTTAACCACACAACTGCATATGATATAGACACAAAGCTGCACGTGTCATATGTATGGGTGACTTCAAGATTGCTCAGTTATATAGTTCACAGGACATAGTTTTTCAGCTCTTCCACACTGACATTAGAAATTACCCTCAGGCCCCCAGGCATTGTGAGGTTTGTCAATACTGTGAGTCACTCAAAGACAACATAACTGTTCTGAGTATGTAGATAACATGTCTTAGTTTTTTCTTTTTTTCTATTGCTAAGACAAAATGACCAACACCCAAGTTAAAGGAGGCAAGGTTTATTTAGCTTATAGTTTGTGGGTGTCTCGGCCCATATTTACCTGGCTCTGAGGCATGGCAGAGGGGCATCGCAGAGCAGGACAGTTCATAGTGAGGCAGGCAGAAGGCAGCAAGCAGCAGCAGAGAGTCTGCCTTTCCTCCCTCCTCCCACTGCCCATCCAAAGAGCTGCTGCTTGGTTCCCACCCTCACCGAGGGTGGGGCTTCCATTATCCACACCCAGAACTGTGCTAGCTCTAATTCATGGACCAATTTTGTATCACACACCCTTTAGCCAATACTGTCTTAAGCCCAGCCACCTGGAAAAGCCCCAGCCTTGAGCACGAGGCTTTGAGGGACATGCAGGTATGTGCCTCAGCAGTATTCTGTCTCAGTTACTTTTCTCCTCTTCGGAGAAACACACATACATTCAGAACTAGAGGAGAAGAGGTTTATGCAGCTCACAGTCTATGGGAGAGTCAGCTGGCTCCAAGGCAGGGTAGAGGGGCAACAAAGGCCGCCCAGCGGGGAGGCAGCATGCAACCCCAGCAGCCCTCTGCCTGTCCTTGTTCTCTCCAGGCTCCCCACCCTGCAGGCAGGTGACGCTCACACCCAGGGCAGGGCATGTTAACCCCAGGATCACATCCTTAATCCCAGCACCACACACCCTGGATCTAGCCTCCTCTGAAAAGCTCCATCTATGACCTCACGAGGCTTAGAGCACGGCTTAGAGCACGCAGTAACATTCTCCCTGTTCTGGTTTCTTTTTTTAATTACAGTGTTGCACTGGTTCACAAACTTAATTTGTTCCACAATTCTGGAAAGGGTGGCCACATTCTGTTCATGTGGGAAAGACGGATACAGTCACAAAATTTTGCCAAATGCTTCTGTATGCAAGACAAACTGCAAAAAACAGCTTTCCTAAACCAAGGTATCACTGCATACTGCTACCATAAATGTTAATTTAAAATTCTTAAATAAGAATTTTAAATTAACATTTAATTTTTATAGCCAACACATTTAACCCACTATTGTGTGCTGTTTCCTTTGTTGTTGTTGTTGTTTTCCTATATTTTAGAGAAGGGTCTACAGGGTGCTAAGGGTCTCACTACTAGATCTGACTCAGAGTGATACACCTGCTTACAACATCCCAAGAGCTTGGATTATGGTATGTGCCACCATGCCCAGTCTTAATTGCTGGCTCAGTGTGCCCCGGGGGTGGGCATGACAGGGCAGGCCCGGGGATTGAAACCCCAGTCCCTGCACCTGCTTGCAGATGCTTTAATCCACTGAGCTATTTGGCCAGCCCTCTTTCCTTGTTGAATGTATTGTTTACCTATGAGTTTTGTTGAGCTCCATAGTCATGGACTGAAAAATTATTTGAAAAACAGGTTGTTAGTTTGCAAAACCTGCACAAAGTAAATTTGACAATTACCAGGAGAGGCTTTACTATTAATGAAACAGGGTACAAAGTTTTTAACTTGTGTTCATGACTCAGTACCCTCACTAAGGCTATGTATTCCTAATTGATATACTCCAAGTTAGGAGGACATTAAATTGTGACTTTTTGTAAAGTCCATGGGCATTGCCAGAAGACGCACAGCATTAATAATCATTGTTTCTGATCTTGCTCTTCTGTGTGATTCCTCTGCACAAGTGTAATTTTGTAGCCCAAAACTCAGTTGCTTTACTAAAGTGTTAGGTTATATCATTTTAAGCTGAAAATAAAAAGGAGCAAGGAGGCGTTTTATTGCGTCTGCCTTTCCAGTCCACATTTACTTGATGGATGACCACACAGTTGTTCTGGGAAAGTTGGCGCTCAGGCTACCCTGCAGTCACTGGCATGTCATCTTTGCCAGTTTGCTCTTGCAGAACTATTTGGTAAAAGGGGTTTCCAGAGCACACATGAAGGTTCTCCCCAGGTGAAAGCCTTGCAAACACAATACATATGGGCTGCCCGTGTGTGAAAACATGTGCCCTGAGAGTACATGCACGGGAGTGATTCGCACAGTAGCACAGCACGCAGCTCTCCCTGGGTCAGGGACGCTCGGATACCTTGCAGGCTGAAGGCATGAGGGGGTGAAGCTCTAGAGGTTTAATCTGAGCTGTGGCAGAGGTGGTTCTATCATGCAGAAGGGGCAGGGGTGAGATCCTGCTAGGAAAGCAAGCTTTTAGAAGTGTACACTGAGTAGTTATGCAAGAAAAGCTTTGTAATAGTTTATGTTTAAAATGTAGATTTTTAAATAGGTTACCGAAAACAAAGCTTTGGGAATTACAACTCAAGCACCCAGCACTGTGAGGCTTCTCGGCTTGTCCATTTGACCAACTGACTTGCTGTCCAAGGAGACCAGCCCAGGCCTGCTGCAGGGAGGAGTTGGGGTCTCCAGAGAAGGCGCTGCTCAGGGTCACTAGGTGTGACCCAGGAAGTCCTTCCTTGGGTTGCAGCAACCCAAACCTGAGCCTCCAAGCAGGGCAGTAATCTGGGGGACCCTTCTCAGCTCAGAGCTGAGGGCTCAGGTAGCACGAGACTGTCATCTATGTGAGGCTTGGCCACTGCTTTTCTTACATGTAGCAAAATCCTCATTACACAGCAATGTCAGAATCATTTCGTGAGGACTGTGAGAGGGGTTTCATGTGAGAGACACAGACTTGCAAGTTGAGCCCCCTCTTCACGCTGAGCTGCATCCCCAGCCCTTTGTTTTCTTCTTAGAGATAGGGCTAGTGGCCGCAGTTGGCTTTTCTAGATGCTTTAGAATAATTTGCAGGGGAAAACAATATGAAAATGCAGCTCAGGGGTACGCTGCAGGACCAGCCCGCGCAGCAAGGCCCTGGGCTTGAGCCTAATTATGAGCGCAGGCACAGACATGGGCCAGATACAGGTGCCGGGGGCAGCGCGTACTCTCATATCAGACCTGGGTTTGACTTCTGTAAAGCTTTGTTTCCATTTTCCATAGGATGGTGGTAAGAACAGGTGCTGTTTCAGGTACGGGATATATTTACTAGATGTGATGGTTTTCTAGTATAACAAATTAACCAAGTCACTGGCATGAAGCAATACAGATGTACTCGTGTGGTATCTTGGAAGTCCAAGCTGTACCCCACTGGCCTCCAGTCCCAGTGCGCACTGGGGAGCTCCATCCTGGGTCTGGGCAGTACCCACAGGCCTGCTCTCCTTGCTCCTGGAGGCCTCTTGCCTTTCTTGGTCCAGGCCATCTGCCTCTTCCATGGCAGCAGCAGCCAGCAGAGTTTTTCCCTTCCCTCCTCCTGGACTTTGGACTCCCCTCCCTTTTTAGGGATCCCTGCAGCGATCATGTCCACCCACGAACCCCTCTCTCGGCCAGGCAACAAGCAATCTTAGTTAATTTCTTGCGGTAGCAGTTTCTAGGGCTTATGATGAAGACGCATAATCCTGCCTGTGTGTCAGCCCTTTGCACTGAGGAGACAGCTGGGACTTCTGTTTGCTGCCCCAGAAGAGAGAGTCCTTCTGCCTGGCCTTAGATGCTTAGATGGGAGGATGCAGCTGAGCAGTGTTCCAGCACCAGGCAGGCAGCGAGCCCACACAGCACAGCAGCCTGGCAGTCTGCCCATAAAGCTGGAACCTCAGCAGTCCTGACACCTGCCTGAGAGCACACGCAATGTGACTGGGCAGTTGTCTTCTCTGCGCCTCATCCCTTCCTGAGGCTTCACCATGGGGTCCTGACGCCCTGGAAGTAGAACTTGCACACTAGCCTTCCTGCCAAGTTTAAGGCATCCTGAGTCCAGCTGTGAGCGGGCACTTCCCTGACACTTTGCCTCTGCCCAGATTCCAGAGCACCCTTGTGACTTGGGCTGTCCCTGCTCCCCGGGCGTGGCCAGGGAAGCACTGCTTTTCTGCCCTAGGAGTGTGACCAGCTGGTTCGCTGGCCCCTGAGCTCCCTGGCGCCCTCAAGTTCTCTGAAGTCCTGCTTCTTACTGGCATTACCAGCCCCGGCTTCTGGAGTCTGGAGCTTGATTGCAGTGTCACCTCCTGTCTTCTGCTTTCTTCCCCCAGGTTTGTCTTACCCTGACAGAGGCTCGGTTCTCTCCTCTTCGTCTGCCTTAAACTGTTCTACATCATAACAAGGCCACCTGCATAGTGTGCCAGAGGGCACAGGAAGGACCTTAAGGGCTCAAGAACCCACCCTATGCCAGACCTGTGCTGGGACTGTGGGCACATTCTCACACTCCACCCTTGGGGGCTTCAGCAGACAGAAACTATTTCTCTTTGCCCTAGGGATGGAGAGCTGTATAGTAAGTAGCAAAAGCAGCACAGCGTGGGGCAAAGCTACCACTGGTAGCTCAGCGCCGGTCGAGAAGCTAGCTTTCTGCTGGTTTCTGTAGGAATCTCAGGACGGCCGTGTGCACTAAGTCCTTCAAAGACCCAGCATGGGGCAGAGATCTCTCTTGAGTGTGCAGACAAATGCAGGGAGATTTTTTGCTGTTTTAAAAATATAAGCCAGGCTGTAATCTTTCCAGGTGTGGAAGCTTTGAGCCACAGTAAATTAGGGCTTTTGTGCAGTAAAGAATTCTGACAAATTTGTTTTTTTCCACTGAGATCAGTCCCAGTACCCAGTGACAGGACAAAACCTGCCTTTCTTCTCTGGCAGGAACACCCACAAGGGAAGCCGAAACCAGCCCAGCAGCTTTGTGGGGGGCGGAGCATTCCCCTGACAAAGCCGCCCCTGTGCCTCCTCTGACTCCCTGTGATCCCTGAGGCTGGGTTTGTCTCACCATGCTCAATTGCACGTGGCCCAGCCTGGGTTCCTGTTCAGCTGGGGCTTGGCGCACTGCTTTCTGTGGTTTATGACTTGGTATCTCCAGAAAGGTCCCCTGGATCATGTTGTACCTCCACCTGACCTTCCACTTTATCCTTCCCCAATTGGCTTGTCTTTATTTAAGAACAAGAAACATAATTTGAACCAAGTGGTTTTAATAATAGGAAAAATGCTTTGGACCATCAGAGTATTCTCAGTCATGAAAAGACCAAAGCAGAAGATGCACAGCCCTGCCCTCTAGGACTCTGGTGTAAGAAAGTACAAGAGATGCCATCAGCAAAGTAAATCAACACTTCTTCAAACAGTATTGTTTCTTTCTTAGAAAGGAAAATTCAAATTAACTGGCCTGTTAAATATGGTTCTCAGATCCGTGTGCAGGCAAAGCACGGTAGAGCAGACTTTGAGAACTATAAAGGTCACCTGGTGTCACTGTCGGTCAGCAGGCAAGATGGCCACGCAGATGACAGATGATGACAGAGCAGTAGATTGGTGCAGAGCTTACTGAAGTCCGAAGTCCACCCTGTGCCACAAAAGAGAACCTCTGCACCCAGAGTGCCAGAGGAGCACCTAGGGGGGAGTGGTTCTTCCTTAACTGGTTCAGCAGATGCCTGTATGTTGGGCTGTCTCTCGTGTGTGATGAAGAGAACTGAAAAGTGAAATACATGGGATCAAATATTAGCAACAACTGAAGGCAAGCACAACATCTACGAGGTCCTGTTCCTCTCAGCAGTTTGTGTCCCTGGCAGTGACATGCAAGTCTAGATCTCCAGCTCAGGGGAGGATCCTGCACTCCATGCCCGGCCAGCAGGAGAGGTCTAGCCCTTGGGTGCGACGGAGAGAGAGCTCTTTTGCCCTTGAACAACAGTGACTTGTGTCAACATTGTTTTAAACATGAAGCCACAAGTCCTAGATCTCACACCTGTTCCAGCAGATGGGCCCAATGGGCCATGCACAGGGTAGTCTCGTGTGCACCCCCAGAGGGAAGCACAGAAGACCAGAAGCAGAGCCCAGCCCTGCAGGGTAGGCCAGAGGCCTTGTTTCTGCCCTCAGGGCTGCAAATAGCTTAGCATGCTGTTTCCAGGAGAAACCCTGGTCTCCAGGACTGCCCTGCCCTGCAGAAAAAGGCGCTCTTCCCACAAGGACTTCCCTCCATTTCCTTCTCTTACCAACCAGGCTGTAGAGTAGCTTGCTTTTCCTTTTCATTTCTCTGTATTGAATCTTTATTTTGCCCCTTCCTGACCTCTACAATCTAAAGGATTGTCTCTCTTAGGTTGAAAATGATTTGAGAAGACTGCTGCCAAGTTTGTGTAGAATAAAATGAAAACACATAAAGCAAAGGAGAAGTAGGAAACTACTAACGTAAAAATGAAAATTGAATATATAAAGCACATACTTCATGACCAATGAATCGTCAGAAAAGTACCCATTATTAAGAAGTCTCCAGATCATTTTCGATATATTTTAATCAAATATTAACTTCACCTGATTCTTCTAGCGCTTGCTAATACTTACCTATATTGTGTAACTTGTTATATAAGAAGCCATCATCCCTTTTTTTTTCTTTTTTCTTGTCTTTTTGATACAGAGTTTTGCTGTGTCGTCAGGCTGGCCTTGCACTCACTTTGTAACTCCAACTTAATGATCCTCCTGCCTCAGCCTCCTGCATGCTGGGATTACAGGTGTGCATCACTACACCCAGGTCTTTTTTTATCATCAGAGCTGGAAATCAAGCTCAAAACATATTTCTCCTGGTGAGGATTTTTCCTACATTATTTCTTTAGTGCATCTCTGTTCGGAAAACTGCATTTTCTAAATCATTTAGTTAAGCAAATCTTATCTTCAGGAATTGACCACAAGCCATTTCTGCATTACTGAGGGTGAAGGTGGCTAGGGCTCCAGACACAGCAGGCCGAACATGCACACCTATAATGCAGGCCTTTGGGGTTCTGTCACTGCGCCGATCCCTGGGCAGCAGGCGTTTACCCGGGGCACGCTCACTCCTGTTCTGTGCGTCTCCATCATGAAATCAGGCCACCTTCACAGCGACACTGTGAGGTCGAAAGTCTTAAAATCCAGGTGACACTGACCATGACAGCTTCTTGTCCATGGCAACACTGAGCAGCTGAGGATTAAGTGACAGAGGGACAGAGACTTGAACCCAGGTGACCTTCCTGAGAGTGTCACTGGACTTCACCCTGCAAGACTCGTCCTTAGAAAAAAGCATCTGTGGACATTGGCCAGGAAAGCGGGAGGTGAGAAAGCCACTAGGCGATGGGCAGGGCCAGGATGGGGAGCTGCTCCTACTGGCCAGGGGACATTTCCCCAGGGCACCACAGCACTGCAGGGGCTCTTCTGTCTGAAGTCCAACAGTGCATCCCTGAGAAGAGAGAAAACGCAAGCGTTTACATGCATCTGATGCCCATTTAGCCTGCCTGGAAACCACAGCTCTCCAGCAGCACTGATCTCACTACGCACTCCTGGGTCTGGCTCAGTGCACCCGTGCAGGCAATTTCAGGAGCTTGTTGGCACCCATGAAGCTCAACATGCTTGCTGTCTCCTGCAAACACAGCCAACGCCAGTGCTGCTGTAAGCACTTGCACACCATCTCCAAGATGTGCTCTTCAATGGCCCCTCTACCCTGAAAGAAAAGAGCTAACCTTGATGATTAACCAGGAGGGGGCAGAGCAGAGCTCTGTGTTTCCTTTGGGCCAGAAGAGACAACCCCACCCCTGCCCCCACCCCACCACCCACCCGTGTCACCCTTGGAACGCTGATTTCAGATCTAATCATTCTTCAGCCTCCTGGGGACTACGTTGGTCCCCACCCAGTGCTGCTCCAGAGGGAAAGCACAAGCACAGGCAGGGAAGTGTGCCCACAGGAGGGCCACCCCTCAGCACTGGGGTGAGAGGCTAGTCAGAGGACCACCCAACCTGCCTGCCAGGAGTTATCAGCTATGATTAGGAAGACTGTTCCCAAGCCCCAGATTGCCTAACTCTCGGAAAGACTTTTCTTGCCATACACTTTTTTTTTTTGAAAAGAACTATACACCCCAACCTTAAAAACAAAGAAGAAAAGAAAACTCAATTTGAAAAGCTCAAGCAGGTATGATCAAGTAGATTTATCAATCTTATAAAAATAAATTTTAAGAGCCTGGACATTTAAAGTCATTTATTACAGTTGGGTCAGTGTACACATTACAATGATGGATATAAGAAACGTAAAGTACTACTCAGGAGAATAATGCAGAACAAATACTAGAGGGGTGCTGAAGTGGCTTTCTCGACCATATTGTAGAAATGCAGCAGCCCACATTCAGAAGTACTGGGCAGCTCAGTACCCATCAGAAACCATGTTCATTAGCCGCCTCATGGGCAGCTCTAGTCAACTTAAAGATTGACTTGCTCTCAGTCTTAAAAGAACCAAGTTTAATTGACCTGAGATCTAAGAGTATTTCCTTTCTGATTCCCAGTAAAGTGAATGAGATAGAGCAAGTGACAAATATTGGGAAATACCCACGTTGTGTAGGTAGGTATGTTACATGCATATGTAATGGATACACATATGTACTTTGCCGTGGTGTGACCAGTTCACCTGTGTGCGTTACATGGGAGTGTGCGGGCTCCTACATCTGTGTGTGCTTTTAGGGCTTTCACTAATATTCAAACATAACACAAATGTATTTTATCTACATTTCTGTGAGATATAATTACGTAAAGGCCTCACATTTGCATATTCTACAGATGTTGAGAATCATTTGTTTATGTTTTACTTGGAGCTGTGTGTGTGTGTGTGTGTGTGTGTGTGTGTGTGTGTGTGCATGCATGAATGTTTTGTCATCTTTTAACATGCATTCTGGCTTTGAAAAGAACTGATTCCTTCCTGCCTATTGCTTCTGTTGTTTTTCACTGCTTTGCAGCTATGCTAAGCTGTGGAAGCTGAACACACAGCCTCCTCAAAGCAAAATCCTACCCTCTTTCTTTGCCTGACAAAACCCTGAAAATGAGCAATCTCCCAGGATGGCTGTGTGCCCTTAGGAGCGGTAGTGCCCTTTGCTAGCCCCAAGTACTCTGCCTATTGAAGACGCTCTTAGCGTTTTCTAATGCAGCATGGTGGAGCCTGGACTGGAATAAGCTAGCCAAAGGAAGGAGGCAATGAGAATTAATACCTGTTAAGCACCTCTTATGGCAGTGCCAGGAACTTAAGCAGAAGGTTCACACTGGCATACTGCTAGCATTCGTGAGGCACACTGCTGAGACTCTTGACAGTTACCGAGTTCATAGTGGATGCCAGTGCAGCTTTGTAGAGGGGTGAGAATTTGGGTATGAATCATATTGACTTGTGCAGCCTGGGGAGTGGCTTTTCAGAGTGTTCAGAACGTGATCACAACGCCAGCTCTGTATCGCGGGCGGAACCGCATGTGGCCCCATTCCTTGCCCCTTGGGGTAGGGGTGGGTGGCAGCAAGCTCCTGTTTTGCTGATGACTGCCATTTCTGTGCACAGTAGCTCTCCATGCAGGCTTCAAGGTCTCAGCGTCTTTTCATTTATTCCCTCTCAGGCCCACCTGTTTGGGCATCTGATGGCTTTTGAACATGCAAAGTTCTTTACTTGCTGAGTAGAAATTTCCCAATGGTTTCAACCCCTGCCCCCTATGATGCAAAACCAAAAATGTAGTATTGCAACTTGTGTGAGTCTTGGTGTGTCAACATTAAAGACATGCCACAAAGACAGGAGAACAGACCAGACACCCACCAGCATTTGCTCCAGGGCCCTAAGGTTTAGGACACAGAGTCAGAAAACACAGGTGCCCCCCACGGCCATCTGCTTCAGTGACAGGGAGTGTGGCTGCAGGGAAGGCCAAGTAGGAAGGAGAGCTGCTTTGCTTCATAGCCTTTCACATAAAACATCAACTGCTTGGCACCAGCTTATCATGCCACTGGCCACCAGCCCTTGAGGCTCTACAGTCAGAATCTGTTAAAGGTGGCCATGCCAGTCACTGACATTATAGCCAGCACTGAGTGATACTGAAGGTGCAGGCTGAGACCTATCTCATCCCTGCATGGTTTTGAGGGTCAGCCTGGGGACAGAACAAGCCAAGTGCACTGGCCCTGTGACCACCACATCCTGTGAGCCAGGGGCAGGTGCAACAGGCTCTGTGTGCAGAGATTGAAGCCGGAGTCCTACACACTGCCCCCGGGGACCAGGACTGGGCGGAGGGAGGCCACGCTCCAGAGAGGAAGTATTGTGTTTCTCAGGAAGCACACATCAGTCTCCGCCTGCTCCTCTAGCAAGAGCAGAGCCACTGCTGGCAGAACAGGGCCGGCAGAGAACTCAGAGATGTTCGGCCCACGGAAAGGTATGTGGAAGTGCTCTGCTACATGGGGTGCTGGGGCAAGGCAGAAGTCAGACTCAGAGGACTTGCCCAGGTGCTTTCTCGGGTCCAAAGAACTATGTGGATTTGTGCTATGCAGTTCTGTAGCCACTGACTTTGGAAAGAGAATACTGGGAGGAGGTGGGGGAGCTCTGTGGAAATATTGGCTCCAGCTACAGCAGCAAGGCAGAAATGAGCTGCCAGCTTACCCATGTTCTCTGCCGAGCAGGACTCTACACAGCAGGGCTCTGACATACGAGTAGGTCTCGACGCAGCTAGGGGTCCCATTCGTGTCCAGTGGCCGCTGTGACCAGCCCTGGGAGCTCATCTGTTTCATGGGCTCACAGGTCCCCGTTCATGGCTGAGATTTCCACGTTGCCTGTCTTGTCCTTAGCTGAAAATCTACAGACTCAGGGTGATGAAAGTGAGCCCACCCTGTGCCCCTGCTCTGTCACCACCATATCTGGGTTTTGAGATGCTGAAAACACTCTTTTCCAGGACTTTTGTAACTAGCCTCCTAGACATATGCTGAAATGTGTTTACTTTTCTTCAGTGGTTTATGATTTAAGTTCTCTCAGCTCCAGAGGCATAAGAGAAGAAATAAGAACAAGTTCATTTCTTAAAGTTTTGGTAAAACAAGCCAAAATAACATTAGCATTGATGGACTGACCTGTACTCTTAAGTGGGAGGAAAGGAGATATAAAAAGAACTGAGGCGTGTAAGGAAGCTCTTTGATTGTTAATGTACGCAGCAGATGGAATTCATTATTGACTTTTTAAAATGAAGTTGCTCTGCACTATCATTTATTTATAGTTTGGCCTTCCAAAAGAAGTCATTTCTGCTAACTAGTTAGTTAATCACAAGCAGCCATGGGACCACACCAACCTGCGAATCATTTACTACTCAGTATGGAGCTAGAGAGGATGCAAGATATTATCCCTTTGAGATTGGCAGTAAATTTATGAGCATAATGAACAGTTAAAAGGTCGTGTATTTTTTTGTTATTCGAGTAATTTCAAGAGCAGTTATTTGCCATCCTAGGGCAACTCGTTTATGAGACTCTCATTGCAGATACAGAAATGTTCTAAACACCAACGATCTGATTTCACTTTTCCAGCTCAGTGCACAGATGCCATGCTGATCACCAGGGCATGTGCAGAATCCCTAAGTAAGATTCTTAGATGAGTGATTTGAGCCAAACACGACAACGGTGCTAGGGCACTGGTGCTAGACCAGTGTTTTTTTTTTCATGTATTTGGTCCAGGGTCTCACTACGCAGCTTGGACTCACACTGATCCTCCTGTTTTCAGCCTCCCCACAGCTGAATTACAGGTGTGTGCCTCCTCCACTGGTCTTGGTGCCAGCTCAGCGTGCCCAGGGGCAGGGCCGGCATGACATGTGGTACCGGGAATCAAACCTCGGTCCTTGCACTTACCTAAGCATGTGCTTATCTGCTGAGCTATCTTGCCAGCTCAACAACCAGGTGCTCATACCGCTCCCGGAGAGGCCCATCCTCAGCCAGTTCTTCCCTCCCACTGCACCCCTTTTCTCCTGCTCTTGCTCCCCACATGCCTCAGATCCTCCAGGTACTTGTACACATAGACGTCTTTCTGCACAATTGGCTCTGCGTTCTTCAACAGTGGCTGTCACTATGAAACGGAAGGACAGTAATGAATATTTCATCTGTAGCACTTAAGGCTCTGCGCTTAGCTCCTGCGCCTGGCTCCCACCCTGAGCGCCTCATAAATGCTTATCGATTGTCCATGAGGTTGTGTTGGCTGAGCTGGAACACTTTCCTACCCTCTGCAGTTACTGCTCTCAGATCCCTCGAGGGGAACACGCATCTTTTTAAACATCTTAACCTGTCCGCATCTGACGCATCTTAACACCAGCGCTGAATCGCGATTCGATCGGTCAGTGCTCGGGAGTGTGCACCCTGCTTCATTTCTCACGGACCAGGAATGAAAGCAGGGCCTCTCATGTGCTGCACATGGAGCTGGCCTGGGCACCCGGCCTGGGCATCTTCTTTAGATCTTTTTTTCTTCATGGACCCTCACACAGTCGGTACTGTGTTTGGTTTAATGAGTATAGCAGTAAAGAAATGCAGGTGGATGCGTGAACACTGCACTCTGGCGGGGGCACTTAGAGTCTAGCTCGGTGAGGCAGCTCTTTGCTCCTTGGTGGCCTCTCCAGCCAGCTTCTGTCTCTTTCCCTGCTTTTCCCACCCTGGCTGTGGGGCACTGTGGTTTAGCGGCTCTGAGGTCTGATGACTGGACACGCTGGAATATCCCCCGGGGAGGGCAGGAGTGACATAATTACCAGGATTCAATTGTCCTGAATGGAAAGATACAAGGTCTTGACACTAAGCATCTAGGCTTGAGTCACGCTCTGCTCTTTATGGCTATGCATTTTGAACAATCTAGAATTTATTCTCAGAACTTCCGGTTACACAGGCAGACAATTGAAATAATAGGAATAATTTCTTCCTTACAGAACTGATAGGACTGCCCTTGTACTAGTAAAACTGCTCAAAATGAAAATATATGAGAGCACTTTCAAGGATGGATAACTAGAATTACAGATTTTAAGATTGACAATAAACAAATTAATGTCAGGCATGTGTCTGAGTAAAGCCTGCCTGATTTAAAAGACCAGGCGGAGGGATCTGCAGAGGGTTCCAGCCACTGCGGGGCGCTCCCAGGAAGCTCAGGCTGTCAGCGTGCAGCCCCAGGGGTGCTCCCTCTTGGCTCAGTGGCCACAGCCTCCCAGGCTTTGAAAACGAGAAGACACTTCGGTGCTCCCACTCCGTCCCTGAGTCTCTTCCCTTCCCTTAAGAACCAGCAGACGCACGCTCAGCAGTGGCCGCGGGTCGCCCTGTCTCTGAACAGGCGTGTGTGGTGGTGTCGCGGTGTGCCGTTTCCTTGATGGACACCGTCCCATGACCTCCACCTCTGCAGTCCCCTACAAAGGACACTGCTAGTGCCTTACTTCAGGAGGACACATCACCCACCCCCAAGATGCTTAACATGCCGAATTTGCTGTTCTTGTCTGGAGTGACCCACAGCTTCCTTCCTTCCCCTCGCTGAGCTTCCACTCCCACAGGAGACTGGCAGTGCTAGCTGTTTGCTCAGCGTCAGCCCTCCACAGCTGTAGTGCAGTGGTGCGCTGGGGCAAAGGTGCTCTCTCGTGCCCATTTTCATTGCTTTCCCAAGTGGAGGAGATGCAGGTAATCCATGCTTACCCTGTATCTGCATCAGGTGCAGTTCAGCAACTGAACCTTACCTCGCTAAAGGGACATCCTGAGAGGGCCTTAGGAGGAGGTACAGGCCAACTCAGTGCTTCTTGGGAAAGACAACACAAGCCCAGAGCAGACAGAAGGCCATACTGTGTGGCTCCAGCCAAGGCCAGAGGAACGTGATGCAGGATGCTGGAGGGACAGGATGCTGTGCACACTGAGCCTGTGGGCTCACTTGCCGCCTAGCTGCTTTGGCAGGCAGAACCTTTCTCCTGCAAATGAGAGAATGCAAATTTTTTCAGCTTAGAATCTCATATTACAACTGGCTGGTTCTAAACAAATTTCATGCAAGAACACAGATGCTACTGCCTGGGAACTAAAGTCCTTTAAAAAGAAAAACAAAATATCAAAATTGGTTAGGACAGCTGTGTGCATTTGAGAATTCTAGAATACTTTTCTTGTATTAACTTTTATAGTTTCAACAATATAAGAGTTGAATAGTGTCATTATAACTTCCAAACACTGATCACTTCAGTGGGACTTAAATTAATGCTGTATAAATCCCATTGCTACATGACTGTAAAATACAAGAACTTTTGAAAATAAATGGATGTATTGTTGTGAGGACAGGGTGCTTCCAAGTGGAAGGAACTGCTGCACTAAGGAATGTGAGATGGAAAGGGGAACTGCAGAGAGGACACTGTTAGTCACACTGAGGTGGTATGCTCTCCAAGTGCGCCTGCTGGCAGAAAGTATTCCACAATGTCCTTTGAATCACTTTATTTCCAACCAAAGTTATGACTGTTCTTCTTCTTTCTTCTTCTTCTTCTTCTTCTTCTTCTTCTTCTTCTTCTTCTTCTTCTTCTTCTTCTTCTTCTTCTTCTTCTTCCTCTTCCTGTTCTTCTTCTCCCTCCCTCCTCCCTCCTCCCTCCTCCTCCTCCTCCTTCTTCTTTACTACTGGAATCAAACAAGCTCAGGACATCATGCTTGCCAGGCGGGTGCTGTGCCACTGAGCTACACCCCCAGCCCCTCTAGCTCATTTTCATATTTTAAAATATACTAAATGTGGTGGGGGCTAAAGTCTAAGCTCAGCACTCTGGAGACCGAGTCAGGAAGAATGCAAGTTTGGGGCCAGCCAGGTGACTTAGGGAGTTCAAGGTCAGTGTGGATTAGACAGTGAGACCCTGTCTCCAAAACATCAAAGCATCATCGTAACCACGCCCCAGGACTTGAACATGCTTTCCGTCCCAGTTCAGGCTGGGCAGCACCTCAGGCCTACTTGGCACTAAGTGCTGCATTAAGGGCTTCACACACTTCTTAATCCATCAACACAATATCACCCAATCATTCATGATTTGGCACAATAAAGTATGATGCTGCAGTAAGTAATATGAGCTTCTCCATCCACATAGGCTTCACTTTCCTATCACATAGAGTGGAGACAGCAGTGAAATCTGCAACCCCTCTTTTCTCTAGCATATGGAGCCCTCTCTGGGGCTGGGGCTAGATTTGCAGACAGATGCTGTGCCAGACCCGACTTTCAGTGCCCCCAGATCTCTGCAACTGGGTGCCAGCCCGCAGTCCAGACTGCACCTGGATGCACACCCCACACCTCCATCCCTTTCCTGTTTCCCACCAGCCCCTCCTCATCATACCCCGCCACAGCCGCCCCAGCTCCCAGGCCTGCTCCAGGCGGGCTCCCTTCCCAGATGCCCTGTCTGTGCTACCTGGGCCCTCATCCCTCACATACCTGAGCATGTGCAAATGTAACTTTCTTCATGGAGCACACGCTCTGTGCAGAAGGAGTCCTTGTGCTTTCTTCCCTCACATTTGTGCCAGGGTCAGGCCTGGTACACAGCACGTTGGCCTTGACTGCACTAAAGCATACTTCAGATCAGTGCTATCCGCTGGTGGGATCTCAGCCTCCACCTCCCAGAGGAGAAGGGAACAGAAGGATTAAGAAACTTGTCCAAGGTCAAAAGCCAAACAAGTCCTGGACTTGGGATTCACACCCAGGGGGCCCCAGAAGCTGTGCTCCAGTTCTTTGACAGTGTGACACACTAAGTGATGAGGAAATTCATTCGAGTAAAAGAGCAGCCTACAGTTTATATAGGATTGTTTTCAATGTGCCTTCCTCCTAGCTGAATGAAAAAATCCAGAGCTCCCTGCGCAGCACCCAGCTGGGTTCAGCAAAGACTTTGTACCCATTACTTTAAAAATGCTTTCAAAGAAGAACTGAGATGTTTTTATATGGTAATAGTAAAGAAACACATACAACGCCAAAGAAGTTAACATAGGAAAATTGTAAAATGAACAAGGGTTTTTGATGGGTACTATTCATGCTCTGAGACCCTGGGACTATAGATTTGTGGGACAAGTGGAGTAGGACCAGAGGGACAGGCACCCTCCCGACAGTCTCCCTGTGTGTCACAGCAGGATGGGAGCGCTGTAGCAGAGACTGTGTCTGCAGAGTGCTGAAGGCAGGCCCTTGGCAGCAAGTCATGGGGCAGGAAGATCCTGGTGGGGCAGGAGAGGATGGATTTGGGGGAGAAGGCGAGGCAGGAGCATGTGGTGGGAAGGTGCCACCTGGGCCTTTCTGCCATGGCGGTGGGGTTAGCTGGAGAGAGGACACCTAAGTCACATCACTTGTGCTACAGGACAGAGCAGGCACATGACAGGCAGACCGCTTCCCAGAGGATGGGTGGAACGAAGCCCATCCAGACTGTCCTGAGTCGCCCACAGGGGACACCTGGGAACCCTCAAGTTCATTTCTCCCAGGTGGTTGCAATCTGCTCCTTCACAGGGTTTGGGCTGCAGGGTGCTAATAAGAAATTCTCTTTTCCAGATTCTTACGTTTTCTGACACATTTAGCAAGTTTCTCACTTGGCAAAGAGGATCTTAAAAGTGCGCCTTCCCTGGGCCTGCAGTGCACAGGTCTCAGGCTCAGGCTGGGGCTTCATCTGCTAGTCGGGTTCTGCTATCTCCCTGGTTTGGCAGGGTCCCCACACTTCTCAACAGCCACCCAAACCTCAGACAGGACAGGCCAGCTCGGGGCCGGACTGTTGGCCTTGGGTCCTGTGTCAAGAGGGTGCTCACAGCATCTGTAAGTGAGCAACATGACACCCAGCCAGGACCAGGACGGGAGGACAGAGTGTGGTCACCACTGGGGGAGAGGATGGGTACCATGGGCCTGCACAGTGAGGGGCATTGTTAGGTTGAAACCCAAGAGGCAGTGGAGCGGACCCCTGGGGCCTGGACTGGGTGAGCTGGGGCAGGCCGTGAGCTCAGGTTGCGCTCAGCCCGCAGTTCAGCGGCCCAGGATAAGCCAGCTACCCCTTGTAGTAAGAACATTCGAATTCGCTGTGCGTGGTGTCATCACACACACCTTGGTGTGTGTCCTTGCCTTGCCTGAAGCCCTCCAGCACTGCCATGACTACGCAGCCAACATCTCCTTCATAGACAAGAAAATTCAGTGGAGCATGAGCTACTCCGGAGCCCGAAGGGCCTCACTGGGCCTGCACACCTGATTCCCCACCAGGAACGAAATTGTCCAGAAGTCTCTTACGTTTACTATTCATTAGGGTTAATCTTCCACTCAGTTTCAAACACATTATTTACATCTAATATTTCACAATTCCTCAGTATGTTTACAAGTTACATTCTTCTTTTAGATATTTTAAACCATTCTTAAATTATATAATTAGCATTTTTAATGAATCATGACTTTAATGTGTTTCAAGAATTTAAAAGAGCCAGCACAGCTTTTGTGTGTTATTTTAAAACAATTCCTATAAAACAAGAAATACTTAAAGCCTGTCTTCTGTCATCTTCACGCTGCTCCAAAATGTTCTCCAATGTCAGCAGCGACAGGAACCTCAGAATCCACACAGGTGTAGGCAGAGGCCCAAACCTGGAGTGGCAGCAGCGGCGAGTCAGGTCTTCCTCAGCACAGCTGCCGGAGAGGAAGAAGGGGCGCTGAGAGCACAGGGCCCCTCTGGTGTCCACAGGCCCTGCTCAGATGTGGGCTGGGGCGCAGCCCCGTGCTGTCTGTGGCCCTTTGGCGGGCTTCACATTTCCCTCACTCCTTGCTCTTTCCCGTTATGTAGTTGCTATTGAGATTCCTCAGCAGAAAGAGCAGAAAGGAACACACTGATTCGTGCTGCAAAATAGGAAAGCCCAGCTTCTGCAGAGCGGTGAGGCCAGCGGTGCTTATCGACCCTTCTACCAGGTGGGCTTTGCTGCTCTTGAATCCGTGTGGTAGATCAGTGGTGGCGGCAGCTCCGTGTACAAGGATGCCATGCTTTCTCCCATTCGCAGCAGGCAGCTGACTGCTGTCCTTTCCAAGATGATTAAAACCTTGCACCACTTGGCGAGTGTTTGCCGTGGCAGGTGGAGCACACAGCAGAGGGCCAAGGCCGAGCAGATCCTCCAGCCTCTTCTCCCAAGGGCCGCAGTGCTGCGTTCAGGAAAGTGCCAACCTGCAGCCACACAGAGCGGCTGCTGCGGGGTCTGCCCCCCCCACCTGGTCTCCACACCGCCATCCGAGTGACCTTCTTAAGTCCCAGGCTTTGTGGCCTCTGCCTCCTGAGAAGATCCCCCGCTGCCACCTCCTGTGGCCCATACCCCCTACCACAGCACACACAGTCTGGTGGCTTGTCACCTGTGTTCCACCGTCCCCTGGGCTCTCTGTCCTTCCCACAGAGCACTGACGTCAGCAATGCTGTCCATTACATCAGAGTTCAATGAGAAAATGGACTTGGGCACTTAATAAGTAATGTCCTTCTTGTGAGGCAGCAAGGGCTGGAGTGCGCGCTTATCTGTACTCCGTGGTCTCCATGAAGCCCTGTGAGATACGGATGTTTTTATAAACTCTATTCTATAAATAAAATGATACAAATTAAAAATAAAAATAGACTTGGAAAGGTCAGGCCATTGCCCAAGGCCATACCTATAGCTAGACACAGGGTTGTAGTTTTATCTACACAACTCCAAAACTGATGCTCTTATAGATTTCTCTGCTGCCTGGCACAATGCCTGGTGTACAATTCAAGTTGATTAAATATTCATTAAAAATTATAGTACTATAAAACCTACAGTCTCTGGAAAGCAATTTCTTTCCTCGCCCCCTCAACCACCAAGGTGAGAGGCTGGATCCCTTTCTGGACCCTCCCCTGTGCCTCCCTACTGGCCTCTTCCCCACCGACGCTCACTTCACTATGCCTTGGCCACTGTCTGTGCGTCTAGTAGCCCAGTGTGCATCAGGTGCACATCTCTGAGGTCTTCAGAGCCAGCACTGGGCTGATGCTGACTCAATGCATGATTCCGAAGTGTGTGGGGCTCACTCTTTCTCCACCACTGGCCTCTTTCTTGCATTAAATGTTTTTATTTATTTATTTATTTTTGGTGGAACTGGGGATTAAACTCAGGCCCTTGTGCTTGCCAAGGAAGCCCTTATTCCCCTGAGCCATCTCCCCAGCTCCTCTTGCATTAAGTGTTAACTTCCCTGACCTTCAACTAGTGCTGTGCAGGGTCCATGTGCAACAACACAGCCATACTCACACAGAAGACACACACTCCTTCTTTGACTTCTTCCTTCTTTTTCCTCCATTAAATTGAGAAAATGTTCTTGCCAGGTAAGAAAGAGACTGGCTTGAAGGAGAGAAGAGGGGATCATCCATAGTAAAGTAGCATGGAAGCCCTACTTTAAATAGTTATTCCTGGTGGGAGTTGCTGAAACTCATGTATGTTTTGCTGATTCTGATACTTTATTTGGTATTTTGAAAATACTGTCATACTTACATCCACAGCATTTCTGGGAGGCTAGAAAATGGGGAAATGCCCCTAAGCCCTGACATCTGGGGACGTATGGGCAGGTCACCCGATAAGCACATGGTCCCCGTGAGTCAGTGAGCCTTCCAGGAGAACTCTGTCATGTTCCCTGACCCATGGGGCAAAATGGATGAGGGCGGCACCGTTGGCTGCCTGTTACTATGGCTGATGCCCTTGTGCTATTCCTGTAGGCTTCATAGCAAGGTTACAAGTTCATAAACATATCTGTACCTTTGATTATTAGATAACATTTTAACTAAAATACCAAAACCGACATGACTGACCCTGTCCCCTATAACAGAGACCACATATTTCACCACAAAAGCATAGCATCACAGAAAACACATGAATATTCATTTTTTGTCATTATTCTGCTGAAGACACAATATTATTATTATTATTTTTTTTATGTCTTTTTGAGACAGGGTCTCACTGTGCAGTTCAGGCTGGCCTTAAGCTCACTTTGTAGCTCAGGCTGGTCTCGAACTCACAACAATCCTCCTGCCTCAGCCTCCCTAGTGCTGGGATTACAGGCCTGTGCCACCACGCCCAGCTCACAATATTATTTTAATAACTTATCTTTCCTAAAGCCTTGTGTGGCAGGACCCTCCTTCCCCAGTGAGTCTTAGGTCTGAGACTGAGTCCGCACGCTCTCAGGGGTGGTAGCTCTGCTGTGAAGGGAGGCATGCATCAGCGTGGCCTGCCTGTGAATGATAGTCCCATTCTTCAGAGAGGAGATCCTCTTTGAACTCAGAAATGACCCCTAGAATCCGATACACCTTGTTTTCTCTGCTCCTCTTGCCATGAGAAGAGGACAACCCCGCCAGGGTACCCAGTGGGCCACCCCAGCAGGCCAGCACACTGCCACTGTCTCACACATGAATAGTTAGGCATGAACAAGACCAGCTCACAGACCGTGGAACTGTAAATTACCAAAAACAGGAACCTCACCCTCTGTTTCAGCTAAGGAAACTGAAGCCCAAGAATGGGTGCTGTGCCAGGAGTCATTTGTGTCATCCTAGATTCTAAGCCGTGACCCAGCGTACTTTGTGGTTCTTGGGTTGTTGTGGGTGTCTGGTCGCTTTTGTTACCCGTAGATACACAGAAAGGATAAGCACACACAGTGGTCACGAAGATCCTAACTGGAGCTGGAGAGGAGATGGCAGCTCAGCAGCCAGGAAGAGAAGAAGGTGGGGGAGACCTTGTATGGGGTGCTGGGGAGCCAGACATAGACTAAGAGGTCAAGGGTTAATGAGCCAATTTTATATTACATACCTACATAGCTACTTGAATTATTTTATGTATAGAATTAGAAAAACGCAGCCCTTGGTTTTCCAATTCTCAACATTCTTCTAATTCCAAGACTCAACATCTTGTAGCCTTGAGCACAGAGGGCCTGGGGAGAGGCAGGAGAGCCCTGGTTGGCATAGATGCCATCAAAGGAAGAGGAACCGGGGATGGCCATGGCAGACCCTGGCTCAGTGGAAGGAATAAGAGAGGTCAAAGAGAGCATGGCAGCTGGGGCTTGAAAAGCAGGAGGAAGAGGGCCCCCCCCACACGCTGTGTGTGCCATGCAAACTGTTGGCCCTTCTGAGGGATTCCTTCTTGTATTTCCTTAGTTTTCACATTTGCATGATGGAAATTGTTATGGGTGTGTCTAGTTGTCCCTCAAAGCCTCATGCAGTCATTGGGACAGCTTCTGCAGTTTATAATTGATTCATGATCCAGTGCTGGGATTATGGGTATGAGTGCTACACTTGCCCTGGAGAGGATAATCTGCCCATGAATGAAAAGGGGTGGGGGAGGCTTACTAGCTGCCTCAACTGTTGCTCCTCCTGTTGCTCTTTGCTGTTTTTGGCTGCCATGAGCTGTCTCTCCATGTGCCACTCTGCCTTGGAGCCAGCTGAGTATGGATTGAAATCTCCATACTAAATAAACCTTTAATGTGCACTAAATAAATCTTTTCTTCCTTAATTTTGGGTATGAGGCATTTTGTCCCAGCAATGAGAGAAAAGTAACTGAGACAGAATTTGGCACTGAGAAGTGAGGTTGTTGCTCTGAGTGTACCTGACCATGTGGAGTGAGGGCCTCTGGGAAGGCTTATGAGAAGAGACAGGGAAGGTCTGGAGATGTCTGAGAGAGAAGCCCTGGCATATCTTTGACTATTCTGTATGTGAAATTCTGGTCAGAGCAGAGAACAGAAGGCTGATAGAAATCCTGACTGTAAAGATCAGGATGGGAAGGTTTCTTCTCAGAACAAGTACTGCAGATGATGTATATTATGGCTTGTAAGAAAGTTTGTCTGCATTTTTCTCATGTCCAGAAACTTTGCCTAAGGCTGAGGTTAAGCATGGAAAACTGATTAATCTTGCAAAAGAAATTTCAAGGCAGTCAAATGTTGAGGCAGTGGTATGGCTGTTGTTGGGGGCTTTAGTTAGATTTATGTTGAAAATCAAGAGCGACAAGCCCAGCAGGATGATTTAAAATGTTGCGCATTTAGCCAGAAAGGAAGCTCCAATAAAGCTGTGGAATGCTGATAGAGCTGAGAGGATCTCCCTGGCTCTGAAGGAACAAGAGAATGGAAAGCATGGCCTGAGGGCATCACAGGAGGCAGCAGGTCTCCTCCTTTTGCAGCCTCAAAACTGCAGAAGTATCTTAATATGCTGAGCTGTAAAAAGCCCTAGTCAAAACTTCTGTGGATAACCCACTACTATTGTGGACTGTGTTGGAGTGTTTTGCTGAATTCAAGCACCTATAATAATTGAATGCCAATAGAATACCCATCTCTGACAGGACTAAACAAAAAAAGGGGGATACAAAGGAAGAACCATTCTGTGTTTGTATAAATGGGTACAGTTAGGATAAATATGCAGTACTTTCACTTAATTCTATGAGGAGAAATATTGGCACTAATAGTGTTTGCACAGGATATCCTGTCTGTATCGTGTACTATGGGTACACTAGGAAGATAACAATGTAAAAAGTATT